>JAFELO010000201.1:716223-730947 GCA_017140195.1 Eumaeus atala
CCCCCCCAACGGAGCACCGCCTAATCACAAACCGCACGAAACGCGACACCGAAGATGTCACTTTACGGCGGTATTATCCGAGCGAGAGGTACCTCCCCTGTCGTGCCCGCCCAATTCCGCTTCAATGCTAAAAAACACCACCTCCTCTTGCTAAAAATATGCCTGTCCCATTTACAATCAAATTTTAATTTACCAAGAAATGCAAAACCAATTTGAATATCGTATCGGACCGTGTAAACGTGCCTTTGTACAACTGCTCTGAACAATTGAAGCATGAACATATTCTATTTGTTTGGAATATCTCTCCTTTGTTTTATTCGCTGTACATTTTTCTAAACTCGACTTTTACCTGTTATCGTATTGTTCCATCATGATCGGCACGATATCAAACTTTCATTCTGACTTATATTTTATTATACAGAATGAGTTGATCAGCTACAAGGGCTGCTGCTTAGTTAACTTGTAAGAGGTGGTGCCATGCTGTGCCCAGACGGGCCGGCACCTCTGGCATACTCCAGGTACATGGTAACCGCCTCAAAGCATAGATTTATGTGGATATCCTTGTGTATTGTTATGCATACCAAAAAGCTTCTCCCTAAACCTGAAGACAAAAAAGTCTTCGTAGTCAGTCGAACTGTTGAGGCTGGACTAGCGCCGCCAACCAGTATTAGGTCCCTCGTAAAAAAAAAACCAAAAAGCTCAGGGTGCTCATTTGCCACCATAATTAAAAAAAAATAATACAATTCAGTACTTAAGTTGATTCGGCATTTCACCGAGGGTTTGTACAATCTGTAATTATGATCTAGCGAATATCACAAGAAGCCGAATATCAGACTCAGTGGATCGCCTTGGGAGATGCATATGTCCAGCAGTGGACTAATGTCGGCTGAAGTGAGAGACAGAGAAAAGAGAATATTATAATGAATGATTACAAAACATTACTATGTATTACTTATTGCCCGATGATGAGAAATCGAAAGTGGTCGTAAATTATGTTTGATAAATCGTGGAAACTCTATAGTAATATAGTAATAATAGTTTTTCTAATCTAGTGACATTACAAAAGTCAGTTCAAGTGTTATGCGCAAGAACGTACATACATACTAGTTCACCCAGGTCTGATCGAACTATAGCGGCCGTGCATGAAGTATGCATAGGCTATATTTTGAAACCAGGACAGTTTTAAAATATAGCCTGACACGCGTAATGTCGGCAAATTTATACATGAAACGGGTAAAAGTCGACCGTAATCGTGTGTTCAATTTTCATGTTACGCGGGCATAAATGAGTGATCGAAAACTAGGTCATAGCCATCGACGCCTATTACCATTCGAACGTTAATTTCTTTAACAGCTGGCCACTGGCTACTCACAAGCTGCACGAAACGCAACAATATACCCGTCACTTGAATGTAGTATCACGTGAGTTAGAGAACCATACTGCTTGACCTACCTCACGGGAACTGTATTTAATGGTGTTCATATCAAATTGTAATATTAATATTAGATGTCATCCAGAAAGGCCCAATTCCACGACTATTTGACGTGAGTAACTTTTTTTTTAGACCGAAACTTACGCCGTGGATGCGAAGAGCAATACAGCTTCGGATTGTTGTGAGTGCGCGTCGGGTGACGAAAGTGGACATACACAGTATATACTAACGTATTACGTCTCTGCCTTCTATTAATTCGTTCGTTACTTCCCATTAGCGCCAAGTAATATTGTACCTCTAATATAGTATATTTTATGAGTAGGAGCATTTCATGTTAATTAATTTTCACCTTTCATGGCCCATAAATTATTTCGGAATTGCAAATATTTCCAAAGTGCTCGCCTATTCAGTGAAATTCAATGGCTCTGCTAATGAATTAGGTTAAACATGCAACCTCGGTTCAACGGAGGGAGTGGAAGGTCTACTTTGTGCTAAGGAGCACGAGAGAGGTAGCATGCATTGCAGCGGTATCGGGCTGTCATCACCGGAACCAACTTGCCTCGCAGAAAGTAGCTGTGACGTCATCACAAAGAGGCCTCGGTCAACTCGATTACACAGTTTTCACTATTAACTTACAAACGTAAAGATACATATAATACAATATTACTTTTCTTTCTGTAGAAATCATTTTTATAGGGGGGGGGGCAAACGAGCAATCGGAGCCTTTCTACGACTACAGACGCCCATGAATGTCCACAAAATTGCGATGGTGATGCGTTGCCCTCCTTTTCCCCCACCCTCCAATGGGCTACCGGCTAGTCACGAACCGCACGAAACGCGACACTCAAGACGTTACGGCGGTATTATGTGAGTGAGAGGTACCTCCCCAGTCCCGTCGGCCCAATTCCGTTGCATACGGGGATGTAGTGTCATGCACTATTCATGGCACTGCCTCCTCCTTTGCAGCAACTACCTCTACTTAAAATTTATTCTAACAAGATTATCTCTATTAATTAACTAATATAATAAGTGACATTGTAAGCATAATTGTGACTCTATTAGCAAGAGGTAGTGCAATGCATTGCAGCCGATACGTACGGGAAGCTATCCATAGCTCACATGATGCCGAGGTAAAGTATCATGCTGTCGCATTTCGTACGGTTGTTGAATTAATGATGGCCCATTGGGGAGACGGGGTGAAGGTGGGCGTTGAATCTGCATATTTATTATAGATATATATGATATAGATGGGCATCGGTAGTGACAAAATTGCACCGAGTGCTTTTGACCTAAGATGTTTTATAAGAAAGGGACAGATCGTGCAGGAGCATTCTTGCTGCAGTGGAGGGCTGGGCAAAGGCGTATATTTGTAATCTGCGTATTTTAATAAGCATCGCCAGTTGCCACTATGCCCCGATTGCTCGTCTAATCCCCATACTATGAAAAACTTGATGATAAGAAACATCGAAACAACTGCCCAAAAAATAGCTTTAGAGGACATTCAATGCAAAATTAATTTATATTACGAATGGACCGGATTTCTTCGTATTAGTTACGAATGGACCGGGTTGCTTGGTATTAGTTACGAATGGACCGGGTTGCTTGGTGTTAGTTACGAATGGACCGGATTTTCAAAGCAACAAGCGATTTAACTGGGCCACTCTACATATCCAATGCGGAAAACGATAAAAAGGTGCAGAAAATGGATATTATTATTTATATATTCATTATTTAGTGATTGATTTAATTTTAACTATGCACATCTATATGGCCCAATGTGCGTAGGAGGGACGGAATGAAGGAAGGGGACACTGCGTAGAATTATGTAGATGTATCGGCGTGGGCGGCCATCTTTATAGACATATTATAGTACACGAGTATGTGCGCAGGAGCAAGTGTACTCCCCGTCCACTCATTCGCTAATTCCGATGGGGTAGCAGTTCGACAGGACCGAAGGGAAATCAGGGCCGACGGCTTATCGTGCTCTCCAAGAGTGTAGCAACGCGAGTTTCCTGACTTCATCTGTTAATAAAAATTGTAAAATCCCAATGGTATTTTGGTCCGGGACTCGAACACAAGACCTCGTGACTGTGGTCAAGCATGCCTACCGCTAAACCACGAGTCACTCAGTTATTTATAGGATACTTGTTGAAACAAATGAAAAAACACAATGGGTTAGATCAATGAGACCGTGTTAGTGAAACTTGTATAATAGGTTTACGTACGTATGAGATCACATCATTATTACATTGCAGCAAAATTTAAATTTTCTAATGCATTTGCTAAACTTCTTGCTCGTTTGTCCCAAGTAAAAAATAATTCAATTACAAAAATACGAGATATACGATTTCATACTGACAGAAAATACAAGATACATCCTTGATTGTACATATACATTTTTTTGGAAGGTCAACCTTACGCGCATAATTTGGTCGTTCTTACAAAGCCGATTATATTGAAAAGAACTGCGTAATTTAAACATATTGGTTTTCAAAATCAACCTCACTTTAGCAATAAAACAATTTTTCTACATTGTAATAAATTTTGGTTATAAGCTAGCACGAGCCGACATGAAACCTATCGATCACACAGCCGAGCGTAAATATAAAAGGCTGTCAGAAATTATTTCGACAGTGACGAGAACAAAGGTACGTTATCATAGACAAATTTTAACTTACCGCACTTTTATATCATAAATGAACAAACGGGTATTTCGGTTGAAACTTAAAATCTGCTACTGTAGATATTTATGTACTGTTGCGTTATATATTATATTAATTAGAAAAACCCAACACCCGACTAATTAAAATCTACTTATAACTCGTACGTATGCATTACAAAGTCACCAAAAGCAATATGTCTGTTTGTGAAAGCTTTTTGAAGTTTAACGTAAAAACGTTGACTAGAAAATTTTACGATACGCGAAATATTCCAATGTGCCCAATGTCACTCTCGTTATCAAGGCGTATCTGTCATTATCTGATATGTTAAATCCACCAAGCTAGTAGTAGCTAGGAACTTGGCAATCTACATAAACAAAGCTCAAAAAAGTATAAGCTCGTGAAACATCACCCTCCCTCCATATGGAGCAGTAAGACAACATAACAATAAATCTTATTTTTTTTAAATATTATAGTTAGACAAAGAAGCATTCGAGAAATTTCTAATTACTACCTACGTTCATAAACATACGGAAATTACCATGCAGATGCGCTGCTCCCCTTATCTCCAATCCTCCAATGCTGCGCCGGCTCACTAACCACACGAATCAATATTAATGCAGCATGGCACTACCTGTTAATATTATTACATTCGGCTTTTTATTAAATGTTCTTGTGATTTTTAAAACGTTTAAAAAGCCCATTCAGGATTTTCCAATAGTATGATACGTGTATTGGATTACATCCTCGATTGTCAATCGGAATGCCTCGGAGAGGCTCCATATAAATTTGGTCACGATCTGTTGATGGGATCAGCGACAAAATAAACAACCACTCTAATTTGCATATGTATTGCGTATTTGGATTACGTTATCACTCAAAACGCCAGCCACGATAGCATAACAGAAACGGTTATTAATATTTTATGCTTCTGTTCATCGATCCGTGTCGTTAGTGTTAATTGATTTTAATTTAGGTTGAGTATAGTGACACGAATAGTCAGTCCCGGATTCACACGGACTCTTTACAACATATGCCTCAAGTTGATTTATAAGAGTACAAGAATTATACATTTTTATTGGGGCCCCGTAGACGTTACCATAATAGTAAATTCAAGTTATGACCGAACAACGTCAGCCGGAGCCGCTAGTTGTTCCGTCTAAGGCATGACGTGTTACGCTTGGAAGGCAATATCAAATTTCTATGATACGGTCATGTTTCATGAGGGAGGTAGTCACGGAGCGGGCCAGATGGACAGATGGCCAAGGCTACTGCAGACGACGAACGGATGTGAGACAAGGTTTGGTGCGGTTTGTGCGGACACTACATGTAAAACCACTTAGGGTTAGAATAGGAAAGTCACCCCCGCTATCAGGTATATTCTGTAAGGTACGCTTTTACGATATTTTCAGCACAATTATTAGAAGACTAAGACAGTGTTAAGCAGCAGAAAAAGAGGTAGGTTAACGGAATCGGGGAGGTACCTCGCGATCATATAATACAGGCGCAAAGTGACACCTGACACTTTCGGTGTCGCGATTTGTGCGGTTTGAATCTGTGAGTAGCCGGTGGCCCATTGGCGGGGGGGGAGGATAAAGGGAGGGCAACGCATCGGCAAAGTTAGTATGCGGATGTTCATGGACGTCTGTAGTCAAAAAAAGACTCCAATTTCAGGTTTGCCGTCCTATAATATAGAATAATACAAATGATAATAACGAAAATAACGCTAGCTTTTGCGTCGAGACTCAAAAAGCTAAACTCCTAAATACTTTCCGTGTAACTAGTTGGTGAATGCTCCGAACGGTTTTGTTGGTGAATTTTTAGTTTTAGCGAATTTAACAACGCATGCACATGTTTTAGAATTTGAAAATATTGCAGTGCAGTTAAAATGCAAATGGCGAAACTATTTAGACTCGCGTAATGTTAGCTCTGGTACGGCATTTGTTGGTGCGGATTAAATAATTCACATGCTTTTTTATAGCACAAGGTAACAAACAGTCGGAGGCTTATGACTAATAACACGCAATATTCACACAACCAGAGTAAAGTTTTGTAGGTAGTAGCCGGTCGACAAAAAATGTACAGCAAATATAGAACCAAATTACAAGTGAGTAGGAGTCTAGCATTTTTTGTTCCCCTGGTACATATATACAAATGTCTAATAAATGTAATATAATATAACACATTATGGGCCCGTAGTAATATAATATAACACATTATGGGCCCGTAGTAGTATAATATAACACATTATGGGCCCGTAGTAAACGCAGAAGCAGATTATTATGCTTCGTTGCCAGCTTGACAAATGTACAATTTAGGAAACAATTAAAAATCTATGGTGGAATCCAAAAAATATAATACAAGAATTCAGGTGATACTCGACTATTACCTAGATAATTATCACAGTAGTGGTAACAGGTAAAACCAGCACCAACACTAGTAATATATGCATATTGTCTGTTAACATTTAAAATTATAACCGAATCACAATAACTTGGGCTAACCAATGATCTTAAGGTACTCTGTATTCACCTAAAACGTGACCATTGTCTCTGTGAGACTGGTTTGTAGGTAGCGTGAATAATTACCTTTCATGTGTTCGTTCCAGAACGTGCTCACCTACAATACCTTCACGCTTTACATCAGCCTGTACTTTCTGTGCACCAATTTAGACAGGCTGAATTTGAGATATGACATAAGATTTATATATGGTGTTACTATTTTAAGAGATATTTTTAGTGCAGTGTCGTCGAATTATTTATTATTATTACTAATAGCTTACCGTGTCCCACTGGGTGGGTGCGGCCTCTCTGCTCTCTGTCCACGCCTCTTTTCCCAGAGCTAGATTAGGCAAATTATTTCGACAAAAGTTCATCTCGCCATCGTCGCCAATTAATGTTGGTGAAAAATTTGAAGCCAAGTAAATTTCTTTTATATCGTTTTTTCTAACCTACGAGAAATCTTAGCCAGTTTAATGACTACCAACGGATGTTAATATGCGCATTTTCAGATGATCAGATGCCTATACTCTTTTACTTTTTCCCCCCTATTAGCCACCAGCTACTCATAAACCGCAAAAAATGCCACTACATAGTCATCACTTTTGGAACTGAATCATATGAGCAAGATGTACATCCTCAGTGGTGCCAGCCCAATTCCACTGCACACAACTGAAGTAGTTCAAAATAGAATACTTTATAAAAAATAGACAACGTAATTTTATTCAAACTGCACACATTTTTTTGGCCTAAAGGTAAATAGCCCGACACTACATCCTCCTATGCAACGGTATTGGACCTGCACGACCGGGCTCACATAATACTGCCGTGAAGTGAAATCTTCAGTGTCGCGTTTCATGCGGTTTGTGTATAGACGGTGGCCCATGGGGAAGGAGGGTAACACATTAGCACAGTAATTATGCGGGTGTTCATGGGCGTGGGTAGTCGTAAAAAGGCTCCGATTGCCCGTTTGCCCTCCAATTCTATAAAAAAATACCTCATCAGCGTCAACAATCATATTCCAAAATGACCAACGATGCAAATTTGGTTTATAAACTACATAGTCTAACCTTATGCTGCCTGACGTCGGGTCGTCCGTCAGACGCGCGCTCCGACGGGTGTGAGCTATCGCGCTGCCGCACAAACATTCACAATCTGGCGGGAGCGTGACGGCCGACACGTCGGAAAGATGTACGACCTGTCTGAGCCGTGATTTGTCAGCTTAGCAGCTCGAAATAGCTCCCAATGTTGTTTTATATTTGTTCTCGAAGCTTGGCATTTTAGCGAATTTATCGTTCCATATTGAAAGTAGTGACGGAAACAATAGTTTGTATGTAGTTTACACGATCGAAGTAAAGTTCCGGAATAGACCACGACAAAGAGGAGCATATTAGCTTCTTGACGTAGATGTATTTTTTGTCCATCCACTTATAAATCACGTATCAATTTTTTTACCAATAATTGAATACTACCGTAGGAGGTCGATATTTATTTATTTTTATTTTATTAATTATTAATTGACATAAAAAAACTGCCATACATGACAAATTGGGTCCCCTGGTTTCTGAGCTAGCTTATGCCGTGTTTCAGTAACCAATATCATCCCATAAAAGGTACCTTTATGCTTTGCTACAGTCCAGTACAAGTCATTGGTGATTGAAAGCAAGAACCACCAATAGTGCCACCATGTACATAACACCTCAAGGCAGCAAGATACAATAAGTACACTATGCGTTAATCGGAACAACTAAATAATTATAATTCTTCGTGTACTCTTAATAATTTATTATGTCAGGATCTCATCTCAGTCCACCCGTGACCATGGTTGGCTTTATGCTCCTGCGCAAGGGGACAGCTATATAATTAAATGAGCAGCGATAAAATCCTTAAAATTAGTTTTATTGTAATGTGTAACATTCGCGTAAATTTAAGATATCAATAATGCCATGTTTATGACTTTGCTCTTACTACCCCCAACGAAATCAATTTGAACCATCCAAGGGCTACAACTATCATCCTCATCATCAGCATTATCAGCACTTATCGGTCCACTGCTGGACATAGGCCTCTCTCAATTAACGCCAAGACGACCGACAACTATAGGTATATTTATTATCTTTGTGTATCAGTTTGCTCTATATCTGTCTCTTGACTGTAATCATTTAAGTATATCCTGTTTCTTTTAAACATTTTGATAATAATACTAATGACTATACCAAACTAACTAGGAGACTCTGCTGCATCGCGAGCTCAATAAAAGAGAAACTCATTATTAAAAACGTTTAAGATAACTTTGTGCAAAACACTTTTATATAAGCTCTTTTTACAAGCATTCAAAGGAAAATGAATTTATTTCATATTTATGTCAGGAACTGTATTCTGTTGCCTACATTGAGAGAAAAAAATGTAATAGCTCAGCCAGTAATTAAGCTCGGAATGAAAGTGGGTATCTTGATTACTTGCATTTGTCATAAAATATTTCAGCTGCTAAAAATGGTTTCATTTGTTACAATGCTGAAAGCGTACAGCGGATTGTCTGGTGACGAACGTTTTTTTAGCCGGCAAGTTATACCGTAATGGTACTCGTATTTTGATGTTCGTATTTTGAAAATTATCATCAGTTAACCCCAGGATTAATTGATGTTTTCAAATTAAGATAGTAATAATATGCAATATTTAAACGATAATAATATGCAATTGATTATTGTGCGACGTTGTCAGCGCGCCAAATGTCAAATTTAGTAAACAATTGAAAATCAGTAGGTCTGGTGACCAATGTTATTAGTCGGTAAGATATACGGTAGTGGTATTCGTGCTTTGGTTAATGTGTGTGGTCGTAATGTGTTAAGTATTACAAATTAATTCCAGGATTTGTTAATAAATATTATAATAGTATATTGTCTGGTTAACCAATATACACCGACTACATTTAGTTGTCCTAACTTATGACGCCAATTGTAAGAATTTACTCACACATGGATTATGTCATGGCGTATTGAGGTGGTGACAAATTTAGCAGACAATACTCTTCTACTGCACATTTACCTTGTTGGAATGTGTATGTATGTAGACCTTGTTGGAATGCGAAGCCCGTCTCTGTTCCCCTTTCACTTCTCCAAGCTCGTACCGATGTGTGAAAACGTCGACACACTGTACCAAGGCTCCGATTTGACGTCATCGACGCCATGCCTACAAGTATTTTATCCGACATATAGCATCACAAATTTTTCATGTGTTATAACTAAAAACTAATGTGACTCTCATCTACTATTGTACGCTGCGCGAGTATAATAATAATAATAATATCTGTGGACTTATTACACTTTACATTAGCCCAGACCTGTGGTAAGTACCGTAAGGACTTGTGTTACAGGTTACAACGGAAATATATTTGATATTCTTATAAGTTTAAGAAATTTTATACATCTAGGATTTTTATTATATAAATACATATAATACATATCCTAGGCAGTAAACCTATAATAAAAAAATATAGAATTCTATTATAGAAGTACATATAATACACAACCATGACCTAGGCGGGATTCGATCCTGCGATATCTGGCGTAACACGAGGACTAACCGCCACATTACCAACTGAGCCAGCCAGTCGTCGTTCCTATTCTAGTGTAATAAAGAAAATATAAAAAAATAATGTAATTGTTGCTGTAGTTTTACTAGAATTCGTCGTAAATTATTATTTTCATCCGTTGTCTATCACTTATCCGCAGCTTTCAACGCGTAGGATAATAAATTAAGTTTTTCTTCAGACAAGGAATGTTTTTAATATACAAATAATAAAACCTTATATTTTCCATTCAATACTTTTAGCATGATGTGCATACTACCGTCTAGGTGCTGATGTCACAGGCATCCACATATTTGTTCTGCAGACGTGTTGTTCTCTTTCTCTTCCTCCCTCCGATGGGCAACCGGAAACTCACTATCCTGTCACTTTATGTCAGGCTTACGTGAGAGATAGGGACTTTCCCGGCCCTGTCGGCCTATTTCGGCAGAAATGCACCATTCACTATCTCTTATATCGTTTCGTAGGTACAGATTATCATGATGCTGATGAGAGTAATTACTTCATTACTCATGCAGATGCATTAGTATAATGAGTAATACATTCTGAGCGATCTGAAACAATTTGTATCTGATTCCAGTGCTTTTTTGACAGAAGCCTGTGTTGTTAGTATCGATAGGAGCTGGGTAATGATAAGCTAATCAGTTAGTGGTAGTACCAGGGACAATTGATCACATGATACCGTCACAAAGTGATAAATATTCTGCCATGACTCGTGCGATATTGGAGTTAATGGTGGCTCCATCGTGGGGAGTGAGAGAGGAGAGTAACACATCGGCATCAATTCTACGGATGTTTATGGGTTGATAGTCACTATTTAAAATGTTTTACATAACTATTGTCCAAGAGGACATTGTGGTACGAAAAAAACATATTTCGGGATATATTCTAAGACTAAGTTCTGTTCTCCTACGCTTGGGATTAGGATGTAGCTTCTGATAGACCGTAGCTTAGTTAATTCCGGACTCTGGGGCGATTACTGAATTTGCATCGCAGAACTGTAGAGCAAATGAAACTATGTAACGTTCTTGGCTTTATCCGATAGAGCACTTGAACGTTCGTAATTAATAAGATTATGGCAATACGACATAGTAATTATAGATAATCCCAAGTACTATTATGCCGTGTTATTAGTTTAGTAAATCCTTTTCCTTATTGCGTTTATGGATAATCGTTTGGATCAGTGAGTTTATTAAGGTGAGGTTTGGTTACAATTGCCTTTGTAACCAAGCCATGTTGTTTTTGGCAGATGTGTTTTTTTTTTATAAAATACGCGTACAAGCTAGCCATTGGACTTTATACGAATACCGATGCCCATGGACATCCACATAATTAATATGCCGATACGTTGCCCTCCTTTGCCCCTCCCCCAATGGGCTACCGGCCACTCACAAACCACACGAAACGCGACACTGTAGATGTCACTTTACCGAGTATGGTTACTGGCTTCAATATGTCATCAAGTAAGTAGTCATTGTAGTGCCATGATGTATTGCAGCTGAGCTGGGCTGAAAAGACAACTATTATGTTGCATTTCGTGCGGATTTCGAGTATCAGGTGGCCTATTTGAGCATACCATTTTTATAGCTTAAGGGGTCAAAAGAGGAATCGGAGTCTTTTGATGACAACCGACTTCTATGGATATTCGCATGATTGTTTGGCAGCTGCGTTGCCCTAATATCATGCACCCCCAATGGGCCACCATAGCGACCAGAAGTCTCAATTGTGAGGAACTATGGTTTGTCGTTTCCCCCCTACTATAATATAATTATACTATAATCACTTGGTAATAACTTTAATGTATATTATACACATTGTGTGTATCTGACTTCTGTTGCGAAAGGACTGCACCACTACTAACTTAGTACGAACACGTTTACGAAATGAAATGTGACATTCTGCAATACGAGTGAGTGCGTGCATACGTTTGATACAAAGACAAGGACACTTAGTTAGTTAGCAGATGTCTGAGCGCGAGTACGCCTAAAAGTTAACATCTGGAAATGGTGATGTATATGACCAATATGGACACGGGTCAACTGCTCGCCATTAAATTGTCATTCCCTTAAGATCTTTGCAATTTCCAATGATGATCTTAGACAATAAATAACAATTGGTTGTGCAGTTAAAAAGTAACAAAATACATTTGTTTAAACAATATAAATATTTTTTGATCTATTGGTATTGGTTATTTAGTAATGTGATTGCAACACGGATTAAGTATTTATTTATTTTTGTATTTATTTTATCACATAAATGTTTATGAATTAAAAAATATTAATTAATGTTGCAATTAAATATGGCAGCCAGCGCTTCATGATTATAAACCATAGAGATAATATTGATATATAAGTGATACTATAGGCAGTTATATGACGGCGAGTGGCCATCTTGTTTTATAGTGAAGGAATATGATAATGCATCAATTCATTTGTCTATCTAATCTCGCATGCGCATTGCGCACAGACAAATTAATGGGAAACAGAGAGAGAGAACTACATTTTCCATCTCTATCGACTTAGGCGGCCGCATTTTAGGCTGGCTTCTCTTATCTATATTGTCTCTATGTAATAAATTAACTGTGCTGGACGAATTTCACAGCAACGTTTTTTAACTTGCGCTTCCACTTATACCGCACAATTCCTACCGCAAGCCGCCATTACACCGCTTCCCAGTTTAGCGTTTACCAGCAAGTACATGTCAAGTAACTTTATTATTTATAGTTCACAATGGAAATGAAATGAAGAATATTTCTCTGAATCTCTTCATCATCCAAACGAGTCAACCGATTTGGATACACTTGAAAAAATAAATAAACTTTTTATAGTTTTTCCGCAATTAATTTGTTTTTAAATTGTTTTGTGACTTGTCATCATCAGATACACATTTTTTGTTCGAAAGGTGACTCAATCGAGAACGTTCTTGACTATGTTCCTTGAAAATCTGTGCAGCTGCATCTCTGCAGCTATATTATTTGTAAGTAATTGTTATTTGAAAATAGTTTAACACTAGCCCTGAATTAAGAAGAACCAAGAAAACATGATCCGCAGGCCTCACTAATCTATGAATGTGCAATTTATTTACTTCGACTAAATATAGCAATGGTCTGACTAAACTAATTCAATGTATTATAGTATCTATTTGTTCCTATAATTATTTTACTACACTTTATCAACATTTATCTCGCGTCATTGATCACAATTTTTGGAATCGGTAACGTTTAATTTAACATATTTTATAATAAAACTGTTTGTAGCCAGTGTCCTATTGGTGAGGATGTTCATGGGCGTCGCTAGACATAAAAAGCTCCGATTTCTCGTTTGCCTCTATCATAAGGAAACTAATTAACCTAATTAAAATGGATGATATTGCTGCATATCTATCAAACTTAGCACAGAACTCAACATGTAAATGATTGTTTCATCAGTTTACATTAGCATCGTCGCCATCAGCCGGGGGACTGTTGGAGGCCTCACCTATCAGCCGAGGGACTGTTGGAGATAGGCCTCACCTAAGTGCTGGTGCTAACCATAGGTCACGGTCACGAGCCACATGTATTCAGTGGCTTTCCTCCGCCACAATAAAGCCATAAATATAATTAAATGAAACAAAGTACAAAAATAAGCTTACATGAACGTAACCATTTCGAATTCACAACCCAGAAATGTAACGAGAGAGGGAATCAAAATAGAATTGGACATTATAACACGAAATGGTACTTAAAATCTCAGTAGAAATGCAAGTGAAGTCAACACGGCTATCTTATAACGAGACAAGATTAATATAATTCAAGAGTGTTTTATGTTCGGCCACCAAGTTTCATCTGCGGTTGGATTTGAATAATGTGGTACATTAATAAACAGGGCCGGCTGCAGAGACTCGTGCAGCTAAATTAATTAGATCTCCCAAATGATTGTAACTATCGTTTGGAATAATCACACTTTATTCGGTCTGAACTAAATGCTAATGTCACTTTGTCTAATAGTCTAGTTTTATTCGTGTTTTGTTTTTAATTACCGTAAAGATAGCAATTTTGAAGTAAGGTGAACTGCCACATTGGTTTCAGCTCACAAGGTAAACACAATTTCAAAGATAATAGAATTTATGTATGTCAACTTGGCTATCCTTTAGCGATATAAGATGAATAAAACTTGAGGAGCTAAATTAATTAGATCACCCAAATGATTGTACCTGTCATTTGGAATAAACATACTTTATTTCATCTGAAATATTTGTTCGTATTATTTTGCGTAATGGTCTAGTTTTGGTGTTTTTTTTACGAACAACTTGTTTTTTTTAAATAGGGTAATTGCTACATTTTAGTGGCCACAATGGAACTGCCCATAAAATTACAAAGTAATAAGTCTTTGTTATGATTGTTTGATACATATAAAAAGTTTAAAATATAAAATACATTTTTGACTATAAATGTGTTTAGTAATTTATTTGATAGTTTCAGTGTCTATGACAAAAATATTTAGACTTACATATGAAAATAATGATGTATGTATAGAAAGCAAATCGAATCGATTCAAATTTTTTTCAAAT
>JAFELO010000201.1:733902-750436 GCA_017140195.1 Eumaeus atala
GGGGGGGGGGGGGGGTGAAGGAGGTTAACTAATTTGCCAACAATGGGGGTAAAGAACTATTGGAGGTTTAGTCAGACTTTCAAATACATTTATTCAATCATTGTCTCTCCATATACACAATCATGAAAAAACTTTTTATGTGTGACAGTTTATGACATGGTTAGTAAGATGTTAGAAAACGAAGCCTTATATTTTCAGTTGTCCGAGACATCCATGCAGCAACCAGGAGGTATCATTTCTATGTTTTATAAATCAATCTTCTACGCAGCAGACTGATTGTTCTTCAATCCTCAACTTCAATAGTTGAAGATTATGCTGATATCATATCTTAGTATGAAATTCGAACTCGGGAATAGAAAGGAGTGGAGCGTTAGTCATTACAATTAAACTACTTTTACGGATTTTATCGCGTTTTATTAAATTATTTATATGGCCCGACGTTTCAGAAGCTTCACAGGAACCATGGTCACGGGTGGACTGAGATGACAGATGTCCTGATGTACCAAGTTTTTCAAAGTACCCGAAGAATTATAAGTTTAGTTGTTCCGATTAACACAAACAGTACTTGTTGCTATCTTGAGGTGTTATGTTTACTTTTGATTTGATTATGTTCAACACTGGATCCCAAGCAGAGGGAAGAACCCAGCCATCTTCTCTATTGAAATTTGGTTGTTTTTTAATTTCTTCTTACCGCAAACAACTGTACTATGTTACTAGCTGCCTCCCTCGGAATTTCCGATCCGGTACGACTTAGAAGTCTTCAAGAAAAGAGCATACCTATTCCTCAAGAGCAGGCAACGCGTCTGCAAGACGCCTATATTCTTGCAGATGTCTATGGGCGGCGGTAGTCACTACCCACCTGATCGTTTGCCCCCTATTTCATAAAAAATAGGACTTAGACTGCTCATTTGATATTGCAATATTTGTAACCATGATGACTTAAATAGCAATTTTGGAATTAGGTTCGAATAGTCGAGAAAAAAGTATGAATAGTTCATATAATACAAGTCTAATTTTATTACTACAATAAACATTCTTTATTTATTTTGATGCTGTAAACATAAAAAGTCGGTCAAGTGCGAGTGTGCGGGTTCCGTACCAGTAGTAAGAGCCTGCACTAGTTTTATATGAAATGAAATATTTGTATTTCATTTCATATAAAACATAAGTAGGAAATGATTTGTTCCAGTGATATATAATATTTTATATTTTTTTTTTTGAGTTCCTCTCCTCCTCTTTGGGAATGTTGCACAGACTAAATGGATCCTTCCGACGTAGTGGCCTTAGGCCGTGATGACATCCCCAAAACATGGCCTCTTGATTTGGGACTGGTCCGCAAGTTTGCGGTAGCTCAAGAGGCTATTGAACGTGCTATGTTGGATGTTCCTCTATCCGAAAGAATACGTAAAGAAGTTGTAAGGCAGAGAACTATACCTTAGTTCTTCTCTGATATCATGTGACGAATGAGCTCAATGAAGTGTCAATGGCCTAGTCACACACTCAGAAGATCAGATGGCAGATGGGCCAGTAAGGTTCTGTAGTGGGGGCCGCGTTAAGGAAAACGAAGTGTTGGTCGACCGTTCACCAGGTGGGAAAACGATCTCCGTGCAGTAGCCGGTCCGGGACGGATGCGAGTAGCATGTGAGCGGTCGTCTTGGCGTTCATAGAAAGAGGCTTATGTCCAGCTCTGGACCGACAAGGGCTGACAATGATGAATATTTTTTTTGAATGGCAACATAAACACAGAATCGGTGAACATTCCATTTGTCTAGCTACCGTGGTGTGTGAAGCACAGGTGACTGACAGACAGACAACCGAGTACGGGACTCTAAAACCAACAAACGGAGCACACTTATCTTTATACTGCTAAACCTTAAGTCCGTCTGCGTCCTAAGCCCTAAATGTTTAATTGCATAATAGAAATTAACGATTATCGTAAGCTTCAATCGTTTCGTTTTCCTCGAGGAGATTTTACGCTACTTAGTATTCATTTGCTACTTCACAGTACCACAGACAGTTTTTCTTTCACATAATTATCGTCGCTTATTTAATCAGTGATTTGTCACTGTCCAAACAAAATTATTTGCTTTAGCATTAATCACTGTCCAAAAAATGCGAGGGGACAAATTTGATTCGTTGTAAGTTATGCTCGTGCTGTGATATAATGATGAGCCGTTAGATTGTGACATAATCACAGCGATAACATAATTTAACTAATATAATAATGTCTTCCTAGCCGAATTTCGGCTACAGTGGCCATCTCTATAGAGAAGAGTGCACAATTGTTTACGCAGGTACGTTTTAGTGTAGAGTTGTTTACGCAGATACAAGTGCACTCTTTATTCCTTCATTTTCCTATTACTTCTTATGGGAGGGCAATCCAACACGACCGGAGAGAAATCAGGCGTAGATTCGACTGCTTGATGTGCTCTCCGAGGCACGGGGGGGAGGGGAGGAGGGCTAGGAAATCGGTGACACCACCAATTTCCTAACTCCAGGCAGTTATTACAATTAGATATTTCCTAATAGTACTTTTTGTATGGTTCGACCTGGGATTCGACGCAGGGACCTCACGTCTGTGACTGAACATGCTTAGCACTTGATCACGAGGCAGTAACTTAACTTAAACTAATATACCACTATAACCACATAACTTTGTATAGACTACTATGGCATATGTAAAATAGTGAAATGAAGTGATATCTCGTGGCATCATAATCAAATCGATGCGCCCAGTTGACTCGGTAACTTGAGTGCTTATGGATACGGGTTGTATTTTTTCCAATCGAGTACGAGTTTGTTAAGTTGACTCGAGTGACTCGTGTGAATAACATGACTCAAATGGCATCGCTATTGTTATATAAATATAATATAAGTTGTAAAAAATTATGTCATTGTTGCATGATAGCCAGATCAAAATATCTAGTAAATTCATATGCCTCGTTGTCTAGTGGTAAGCACGTTAAGGTATGAATAGTATAATGAGGGAATAGATAATACACATGTGTCACCGCAAACGCTCGTGCACTACAGTATGTTTTGCGCATCTGCGCATCATCTATTCTCAATAGAGGTACCCTCAGTGGCCTAAATTCCGTTAGGACGACATTTCTATCAAGACACGACAACAATTTAACCCCAGGCTTGGCCAGGAAGGTCCCACGTATATATACACCACTAAATTCAAAAACCGCATGAAAAGTGTTTGCTAGTTCCTAGTGGCAAGCTGTTCCACTTGAGCGAAGGATACTACGCCTGATGTGTTTAGATAAATATCGTTTGACACAAATTTGCCATTCTGGACTGCGCCATACTAAGCAGTCCGCAATTTTTCTAGCACACGCGTGCACGGGATAATTCTTTGTTGCCTTAATTTAATCAGCCCGTCCCATCGGACATTTGCCACGAGCCCAGGTACCTTCGACAGTTCCCTGAATCTTTAGATGCACTATGAACTCATTGTGACACAGAGCTACATGGTCGAAGCCCAAAATACGTGCTTTAACTGTTGACGAGGGATGCAAAATTCTTTTTTTATGGACTCATTCGTACGAAATTCAGTCAAAAAATGTCCTTCTCCGTATCCACCTTTTGATTACATTTGTTTTGTAGCATAAGGAGAAGGACGATCCATTAGGTGACCAACACTCATTAATGTCCACGTACTATGCAGATGTCCTCTTTCCCTCCATCGGCTACCTGCTAAACCGCACAAAATATTTCAGTATTGGTGTGGTTCGAATGCAACGCAACACGGTAACTTAACTGCAAAATAGACTGTTGTAAACCGACTTCAGTGGAGCTAACAAAAAGAACTAATGCAACTCTAACGTTTGAAGCTTGCAAAAAATTAGAACACATTTAACTGCATTCACGACAATGTTTATCCACAGCTGTGGCCTACGTAACGTTTATAATTAATGCGAAAACTTCGCGTCCATATTGAAACGGGGCAAAAACCTATCAAACTAAACCAGTAGCCGAACTCCGGTTTTACATTTTAACGTATTATGTGCATCGCTTTTATGATAGAATTGCAAATTTAAACCCTTTGTAAGCGCTTCGCATTTGGGAACACAAATTCGCTTTTACGGCCATTTGCATGTTGCTGTGTCACAATTGCGGTGACTTCCGAAATGTTGCAGTTAAATTGTACGTGTGCTCTATTAATATAATACAACATTAGGTTGAACGCTTGCTAATTAAGCGCACAGGCGCGCTAGCTTTTACCCGAGACTGTGTCTGCCTAACAAACCTGACATTTTTTTCTTATCAGGCTGGGCTCGTCATATTTTCCTATCACTGTTACCCTTCTGTACGTTCGACAGTAAGAACTAGTTGCGAGTATTTGATAAAATGATCGATCGATGGGAGACAAATATGAATGCTGGGTCTGTCTTGGGACCTACAACAAATTTAACCAAAAGGCGATATAAAGTTTTCCAATTTTCCACCCAAATTGGAGCAGGATCTTTACATAAAAATGCAAACTTGCCACTGTCGCATTACAATGCAAACTTGCCACTGTCGCATTACAATGCAAACTTGCCACTGTCACATTACAATGCAAACTTGCTACTGTCGCATTACAATGCAAACTTGCCACTGTCGCATTACAATGCAAACTTGCCACTGTCGCATTACAATGCAAACTTGCCACTGTCGCATTACAATGCAAACTTACCACTGTCGCATTACAATGATTTATATAAGTCAATAAAACGAGAGAGCAGCACTTGATTCATAGTACTCTCATATTTCATTTGATACAGATCGTGGATTTTCAATAAAGTGTAGTATTTCGGTGTAATAAAGCTACAAAATTATATCAAGAACATAATGATTACAACAAAATTAATTTCAAGGATTTTTTCGCGGTTTATTAAATTATTTCACTGTCCCGACGTTTTAGGAGCTTCACAGCAATCGTGGTCACGGGTGGACTGTCATTTCAGACAGTTAAAATCCGTAAAAGTAGTTTTATTGTAATGAGTAACATTCGCGTAGACTTAAGAGATCAATAACATAATAAGTAATTTCAGTCATTTAAAAAAATAATGAACCTCAAAGATAAGGAGTTGATTATGGATAATAATTTTAACAATATTCTCCTTCTGGTGAGGTTTAGTCTGCGGCAGCTTACAATAGATACTATACATCTGCGTAAACATATTATAATAAATGTATGGGCACACACAAGCGCAATTTGAACTAGTGCCATGCTGCATTGCAGCGGAATTGGGCCGGCACGATTCTAGAGGTACCTATCACTCTCATAATACCGCCACAAAGTGTCATCTTCAGTGTCACGCTTCGTGCGCTTTGTGAGTAGCCGGGGGCCCATTGGGGCCGAGGAACGCATCGCATCGTCATAGTAATTATGTGGATGTTCATGGGCGTCGGTAGTCGTAAGAAGGTTCAAACTGTTCGTTTGCCCCACTATTCTATAAAAGAAATAATGTTGCTGTTCAAATGGGACGGCGGTCAAGCCCGACTGGACACAACACAGACGCGGGCTCTCAGCTCAACATGCCCTCTGTGGCTCCTGTGTGTAACAAAGCACACACAACTTCCTGAGTTAGTATTCTTTACGAGAAACAAAAAAATGGTAATGAAATTTTTCGGTCCGACCGGGAATTGAACTTTTTAACGATCTACACTTCACCTTTAGATAACGAGGCACTAGGTAGTCACGATTATGCATACACCATAACATGAGTATAAGCATTAATGTGAATTTATTTAATTAACTATTTAAGTTAATTCACCATTTAAATCTGAAACATTAATATCGTCGAGTAGGAAATTCATCTAAGCTTGTACAATAAAGATAATCCAAACCAGGCTTAATAATTCTTACAACTTTGTTAGCCCCGAACTTAATTCGAGCATAATACAATTCGAGATAAAATTGTATCTCTATTGGGTAATTTTATGAAATTGTTTTACAAGTTTTTAGAACTCAATATCTTGAAATAAATGTATTTCTTTGAGTCGGATTTATTATATGTTAACGGTTCAAGTGGGATGGGTTCGATTCCGACTGGGTGTAACAATGAAAATGGATTTTAAAATTGTCATTTGTAAGCACTGCTTGAACTTAGGGATCGATTGTAATTCACTATAAAAGTAGATTTTACATTTTAGAACGAATTGTGTGTGATGTCTATTTTACATCCAAATGTCACTCTCTGTATAGAAAAAATAATAATCGACGGTCGCTGGCCCTTGTTTGGTGACCGGCGAATCATAGGATATATAGAGCGGAATCTGTCAGACGGAAGTAGCGCCATTATTTGAATATCGTTCCTTCCTACACATTTTAATATTGAACACATTATTGATTTACTAAATCAACAAATGCACTGTTGAATGTTTAATATTAAAAATTTATATTATCTGTACCACAGAATACATAACTTTTGTTCAGTGATCTGTCCCAATGTCGGTTCAATAAGAATTATTAAATCCACGTCCTAATTTGGGTTTTTGCTCATTGGGACATACATTAGTCCCGATGGTGCATTGCAGCCGAATTGGGTCGGTAGGAGCATGGGTATCCTCTTGGTGGCTTGCGTGACACCACCATATTGCTGTCATGTGGTAGCCGGTGGCTCATTGGAAGGGCGGAGGAGAAGAAGGTAACACACCTCCATAATAATTATGCGAACAGGTAGTCATAAAATGTTACCGTCCTCGTCCATATGTCTCTCTTGATTTCGAGAAAGATCACTGCAAGTAAAAATGGACATAGAAGATTAGAGTATAAAGCAGAGTACACAGAAGAATTTATAGTCAAAGGGCAGATACAGTAAGCAAAGGTTATCCAAGATACTCCGTGGTAGTAGCGGAAGTGCTCTGCTGCTGAAAATTCCAGGCATCTTAGTATAGGTGGCTTTTAATGCGATTTTTAGTGGGTATTCGGTTACTCTGCGAGTTCCACACGCTTAAGGATCCCATCCAGGATCGGTCGCAGCGCGTTAATTTCTATGTTATTTCTATTTAAAAAAATAAATAAAAAGACAATTACGCTTTCATAAAACTTCAAGTAACTTTAAATCTAAGAAAAGAAAAGAGCATACATATTCCTTCAATGCCGGCAACGCGTCTGCAAGACGCCTAGTTTTGAAAATGTCTATGGGCAGCTGTAGTCACAACCCACTTGGTCATGTCTCCCCTATCTCATAAAAAGAACTATACGTTAAAATATCAGTGCAATATCACGTCTAATTTGGGCGCGAATTAAATGACAGCGGGAGGATTGGCATTTATTAAAATAGTCTGAGAAACTAAGAATAAACATTGATGATACTGGTCTCGTACTACGGACGTAAAAATATATAAACAACTCCTACATTACTTAGTGACTAAATGACTGACGGACAAACAACGCGCAGCCGGGAATGCTGTACCTAATGTAAAATTGAAATTTGGTACAGAGGCTCCTATCATAGTGTAATTCTACTCCTAAGAGGGTGAAACAGGGGGATGAAGTTTATAATGTGTAATTTTACCATGCCACGAGGGTAATACCGCGGGACGCTGCAAGTCAATATTAACTTCTCGTGGTACAGTATTTGTAACCAAATTCCTCCGAGACTACTCGATATAATTTTATGAGATTTGTGTGTACTTTGACGGTCTGAGGTCGTAAAGTTTATTTAATAAACTTTTTATCCCGACATTTTATAGGTATTCTAACGTATAAGGGTAAAACCACAGGGCACAACTAGCAATTGTATATATCCTATATAATCACAGTTAGAATATTGACAAATAATTTACATCTCAATGTAATGCAACACAAACCATTTAGAAGCTCGACAGTATGTGCTTGAACAAATCACGATGTATAATCCATGTTAACATAAATAGCCGGGCCTATGTAGGGCAATCCGGTCTGCCGTGCCATATGGCATAGGGTTGCCTAATGGGAAATCTTTTCTTTCCAAAAATCAATTTATTAGGTAAGAGATCTCGTACGTGTATAACATTTAAATATATATTTAGCACTTAAATATTTTTAATACCTTGCAGATTTCCTTTTGTACACTAGCTGTGCGCACGCTTTCAAGCGCGTGAAACCAATCCCATTGTTTTGTTTTTCGTGACTTATTTTTATGTTATTATATGATATTATTAGCAATATTTTCGTTCAGTATTTTGTTACGTAAAAGGAATATTTTTTGTAACTGGGTATAATACTAAAATTGTGAACAGTTCAGACGAAAACTATCTGGCAACCCTAACTTACGATCATAAATAATACACACCTGCAACTAGTCGATCGTGTTTATGAAGAAATTGGTAGATTTATGCCTCTATACCTCTATTTGCGCGGCTTTATGAGGCCCGTAACATATGGCTCCGTGTTCTCCCGAAATTACCTTATATGTAAAACCATTGATGAATAAGTGTGGACATTTTTCTTAGATTGCGTTGCTTTTGTCGCAGTATAAGCTTTTCATGCGTTGTTTCGTATTTGGCGTTGTGTAGATTGATATATTTAGTGTTTTGTTATAGACACACATCTAACTGCGCATAGCTCTATTTCGTATTATTGATTAGTAATTGTGGTCGCAATCGTATCAGCCACGCAGCGCGTAGCACACCGAGTATGTGGCCACTTTACTGTGATACTTAGTATGTTGATGAAGCGACCTCACATTTCCATTTACTAACGTCGCTAAATAATAAAACTTGATTACTTAAAATACCCACCAAATTTGCTTAAAGTGCAAGTTTCTCAAGCATTTACCGTTGATTGGATTAAAGTATCTTCGCGCCTATTATCCCCGAGGAGGTAGGTGTGCTAGTAGATCCACTACTCGTAAGACCAGTGGATGTATTAGAACACCCACGATTAGCCAAGGTACTGAGGTCCACGATATCATAGGTGGCAAGCCTATGCCCACTTTTGGCACATTCCAATCCCGGAAAATTAAAAGCATGCTCAGAATAATCAGATTTTTTTATTAAAACTCATGGATTAAAAATTTTGTTTTCGTATTACTGTTTTTATACTGAGATTTCTTTAAACGTGGTTCTAGGTAAGACAGGGTACGCAACAAGGCACAATATTTTATTATATTGTAATCACCTTCTAAAAAATCTTTGTTAAGACATCTACAGCTATCATTTGCTCACGAACCCTGGACAGTTTATAAACAAGAGTTGTAAATAAATGAAATTTCCTTTTCAAGCAAAATGTTCCGCGTATCTCGCGACACTCGTCTTACAAATTTCTCAGAAATTTTCATCGCAATACCGAGATTAACTTGTACGTGAAGCTGGAAGAGTGATCTCTTAATAGTCTACTTTTAAAAGAATTATCCTTTTTTATAGAGTAGGGGGCAAACGATCATTCGGTGCCTTTTTACGACAACCGCTGTACATGAATTTACTTTGCTGATGTGTTGCTCTTCCTCTCCCCCAAAAGGCCACCGGCTACTTACAAACCGCACGAAACTCGACATTGATGATGTCACTTTACGGCGGTATTATGTGAGCGAGGGGTACTTCCACGGTCGTGCCGGCCCAATTCCGTTTCATAGGAGGATGTAATGTCATGCACCATGTATGGCACAACCTCCTCTTATGCAGCATGGCACTACCTCTTCCTATACCTAGCGATCCGCCCCTGTTGTGCCCGTGGGTAACAGTAACAAAATTATATACTACAACCTTACTGGATAGTCGCTCTGTCCGTCAGTGTCAGTAAGATCCGCATGAAAATCTGTTTGTTACATTTTGAGAAAATCGATTGCATACTGAATGTATACTATGAAGCATGTCCTTCATATACTCGTACACATTCAGTTTGTCAGCAAAAAAGTGAATTATATCGAAATAACTTTACTCGACGTGTGGGCGAACTAAAACTATTGCGATATTTCAGCAATACTTTTCAGATTATAATACTTTAACGGATTTTATCGCGGCTTATTAAGTATTTTAGGATCCCGACGTTTCAGAAGCTTTACAGCTACCATGACCACTGGTGGTCTGAGATGGCAAGTGTACTGTTGTACAGTAGAACCCGCTATCTTATTGAGGAAAACAGTCGACCTATCAGACGCTAAGTATGTGGTGGGAATGTCTCTTAACATATCGGGTGCAGTCGATAACGCCTGGTGGCCAATGCTACTTCTTAAATTAAAAAACAGGGGACGCTACTCGAATATTTACTACTTAATATATTCCTACATCATGAACGGCACAACTAAACTGCAGCTCGGTCGCTTTTCATTCATGAAAAGTTTGACCCGAGCCTGCTCACAGGGCTTAGTACTATCTCCATGCTTATAGAATATAGGATGTGACGACTTAATTTCGTTGCCACTGCCGGCACTGTGTACTTTAATAGGATAAGCGGACGATACACTTTTAATAGTACTAGGTAACTCGCGATCTTAAATTGACGTTAAGGCAACCAACTGTCTCAGTTTAATATCTGGAAACTGCGGAAAAGAAACCGATTTGAGTACGCACCGCAGAAAACTTAACAATTATTATTAAAAAGTTGCTCACAATCCATCCCACGTATTAAATTTAACAACATATCGGTTAAACGTAAAGAAACCGTCACATATTTAGGATTAATATTACTAGATAAATTCACCTTTTTAGAACACATTATACAAACAGGAGAACTGCTTTTACTATTATCTCAACCTCGACATGAGGTCTCTCTTTTAAGACCTCAAAATAATATAAACCGCGACGTACCTTAGAAGCATTTGCTACGGTAGACTTAGAAATTCGACGCCACGCGGTCATGTATTATTACTCATAGAATCTCTCCAACCCTAATTTCACAAGATCAAAAGACAGACATACGATAAACAGGCCGTTTAGTCCAAAAGAAATCACTACTCAAAACCTAGTTAGCGAATGGCCGACGCGATGGAATAGTTCAAACTAAGGGACGATATTTACATATTTTTCTTCCGTATGGTGTGCGACCGCTTTCCGAAACACGGGCTAGAAATCGAGCATTGCGTTGCACATTTCCTTACCGGCAACAACAAATAGCACATCACATCATTTGGAAGTGTAGTCTTTGGCATAGTGAGCGAACCATGATGTTAAAGTTAGAGTATCCATAGTGTTAACGGGGTAATTTACTCGGCGATCTCGTGGATAGCATGGGAAACTTCCGTGCTTTCAAACGTTTTTGCCACAACTATTATTGGAAAAATACAATTTTAAACTCTGTCATAACAACATCCTAAACGATAACAATTAAATACCAATTATTCAATCACTTTGTATTAGGACTTATTATCTCCTTGGTGCATTGTAGCCTCACCTGGCTGCCCTTTCTTTTCTTGGCTTGTACAAGTCATTGCAATCTCGTATTGTCTCTCGCTTTGATTGAGGAGGAAAACTGGCATTATTTCCTACGCCTCCTATTTTCTTCTGATTAAACTCGTTGCTGATTCCAAGACAGTTTTAGCTATTTTCCCTCGGGCTCCCTGCGATCATATCAAAGGGTCATCAGTGGTCGCCGCTGTCGATCCTGGCGATACAGGAGTTGCAGCGGTGGGAAAGAAAGGCGGACCAAGCCCGATTAAAAAAGGTTTACTGTTGTAATAAGCTATTAGAAGCACTCCAAGATTTTATCATAACTTATACATTTCTGTCGAGTCTTCAGAATTACTTTACAAAAATTTGCAGTTTGTGAGTAGGTATAGGCGGAAATGAATCTTCATGACAAAAATATTACGGATATTTATGGATGTCGGTAGTCAACAAAATACTCGGATTCCTTTGGGTTCCTTTATATTATAAGCTACTATGAACAAAAAAGTACAAAATAGCCTTGAATTCTCGTTTGCCCCCTTAATTGCCTGAACAGAATAAAACATCATCTAAGTAACTGTTCTAAGTAGTTCACATGAAGCATTGGTCTGATAGTTAAGATTTAAGTGTCGACTAGCTAGTTGACGCTATAACAGTAACCTGTGGCCCGGTATTTACTAGTTAGCTAGTTGACGTTAAAACCTGTGTCCTGGTATTTCAGTCTAAATCGCTGATAAAATGATACATTACACTGAAACTGACCTAGGAAATCGCTTTACCCAGTGGTAAAACCGCATGAAGATCCGTTGGTTTTACTTTTGAGAAAATCCATCACATACCGAGAGACAGATTTTTAAAACTTTGATGTATAATTAGTAAAGATGTTAACTGGATGAGAAAGCTTGGGACTTTATTAAAGTATGTTAAGCCTCGGATAATCCTCTGCCTAAATAGACTATTAGTCACTAGAGGACTAACGGGAGAGTTAAAACGGAGTAATTTCGAAGGGGCGGCAGTTCGAATACGAATAAGTTTTAATCAAATTTAAAGGCATACGGTGCAATAAACTCTCACCCTTCGCATAAATTTCGTATATTAGATTCGTAAGTAATTTAAATAGCAGGTTAATTGTGTTATGATATTAAGATATCTTTATTAATAGAATTATAACGTGCTTTTAAATTATTTATGTGCTTTAAGTTGTGCGGGTTGCGTCGTGCTGACTGCAACTTAAAGCTATAATATAAAATACCTATGCTATAAAAATAACGTGCAACGTGATAACGTTGTTATTTTTATAGCATAGGGACTAAACGAGAAATCGGACCCATTTGATGACTAACGACGTACATAGATATCTGCCTTACGAGCGAGAGGTTCTCTCACTCCGTTGTTTAAAAAAAATCATGTTCAGTTAAACCTTCATTCGTTTTCATCGTTACTCTCTACTTCACTGTTTTTCAAGCGTACGTGTGTCTGTCCACTGCGGTTTAACTGATTTTAACTTACAAGTTAAAGTCAATCAAACCATTACATTACATCCACATTGATAATGACAAAATCCCCAATCTGTGTCCCCAAACGTGATAAATTTTCTGTAAATCTACTGAATAAATTTTCATTTGGCTTTTACCCATTGCTAGGGAGATTCTCAAGAAATATTTTTTTCGACAATCTGTTAAGTTAAACAATCCGGCCCTTTATAGTAGTTAGGCTAGTTCAATTAATTATCATTTAGGCAGGTGTGTATTTCTAAGTGTGTCAAAAGGATTATAGTGTTTTGGGGCATATGTGTGCATATATGTAGATTTCCATGTTCCTTTCTTTTCTATTTTTTACGCGGGCAAACGCATTCACGCACCTTCACTGGCCCTGGGTTGGGCCCAGTGGTGTGTGGGGCTCGCGGCACATTGTAGTGCTGAATGAAAAACCGCGAGTGTCACCAGTGCCGCCGTTGGTGAGGTGCCCCGGAACAAAAATATCATCAGAGCACCTCGATGGCCAGCCAGTCCCCTAAGGGACCGACGCCTCCTCCCAGATGGGGTTGACTGCACCGCAGGACAACTTCATTGACTTTGGTACAGTGCAATGGGGTGAGGTTGCCATCCTCGCCGCTTATCCCATACGCAAAAGCGTCGCCTCCTTTTGTTCTTTTGTACCCGCTTCTGATAAGAGGGGTGCAAAGAGCAGCCCCCTACTCGGTTCAAATAGCTTCGCACAAGGTGTCTCGACTTAGCCCAGGCTACCGCGCCTCATTGCCACAAACAAAGCTTGAACCATGGTTCACCATGGTGGGGAGGGAAGGTGGGATTTCAATGCTCCCTGCCACAGCCTTGATGGTTTGATGGATTTTCATCAGTCGATGATCCAACTGAGAAGTTTTTTAATAAAATCCTCTTTTTTTATAACGCCAGCCTTAATAGTTTTTTTATTGAGTAAAACCTTATAGACATAATAAATAATCTCAACAACTTAATTTTTTTTTCTAGTCTAGGGGGACAAGGGAGTAATCTGTGCCTTTCAACGACTACCGATACACATGAACATCAGCATAATTATGCCGATACGTTGCCCTCCTTTTCACCTCCCCCCCAATGGGCCACCCGCGACTCACAAATGGCACGAAACGCTACACCGCGGGTGTCACTTTATGGCGGTATCAAGTGAGCGAGATGTACCTACCCGGTCGTGCCGGCCCAATTCCGTTGCATAGGAGGATGTAGTGTCATGCACCATACATGGAACTACCTCCTCCTATGCAGCATGTTACCCTTACAACATGACCACTTAATTACTAAAAGCGACGCTAACATATTCTTTTGTATTGTTACAGGTACCGGAAGGAATCGAAGTAATGATCCAGGACGTCGACTGGAAACCAGTAGGATTTATTAGATAAAATGTGTGTCTTAAAGAATTTTTACAACACACGCAATCGAACCATCTTATTCATAGTCGTGCTGCTATCGCTCAAACTCAGCAGTCCGCAAGATCTGACGGAAGATTTTAACGAGGATAACATAGACATACCGGAGATGGATACCGTGAAGAAGGTAAAAATGCAAAGGAATATACCGAAGAGCCCGTGTAGACTGAGCGAGTTGCTTTGTGACACGGGGCAATGCATATCGTTAGACAAATATTGTAATGGTGAAGATGATTGTGGAGACAAAAGCGACGAGCCCAAGTCTTGTTCACGTAAGTACATATAACTAATTTGTGTGATTTCCACTCCGACATTGTTAAACAAACGTCTCGTATTGAAAATCCTTGCTAATTCAACTTAATGCGACCTTGCGTGTGTCCAATGTTTCGTATGGTTTTTTGATTTTTTTATCTGCATTTTCCTTTGGGTATCGTTTAGATTTCGTTGAAGTAAACTGTAGGTTCAAATAAATACATGCAGTACTAAATCAAGAACAAAAAATGTAAGCTTTAGTTAAACAGCAAATTAAACATACCTCCAAAACCTAAGGGACAGATTTAAAGGCGAACGAAGAGAAACGTTATATAACATTTGTTAAAGTGGGCTTATTACTTGCAGTCATCAATTTGATTTTGAGTACCAGGTCATAAAAATCAGCGAGCTCGATAGTATATTTTTAACGTATTACACTTATGGTACTAGATTACAAAGCATGCACAGACTTCAATAAACATTCTTACACTTGTCGTACACTATGTTAATCACCGATATTGCATATGCAACAACCTGAGGTGTACCTTGAGGGAATCCAGGTGAACCCAGGAGGCTATTTTTTTGTACTCATCCCATCAGAGGAGGGGACTTAAGAGCAGGAGGGGGAGGGCGCCCCTTGTTAATCTCTTATAAAAAGAAGGCGCTAAAAGCAAGAAGAAGACGCTTTTGCGTACGGAGCAAGGGTCGGGGTGTGGACTTCACTTCATTGTACTATCCCAAAGTCGCTGGGTTGTTCGCTGATGCGGTGCAAGTTTCATGTTGAGATGGCATCGTTCCTTTAGGGAGCAGGTCCTCCTCAGTCGTCTGGAAAAAGTCGGCTGCAATTCAGCATGGGACTACCTCTTACTTGAAAATGATGTAGAAATACTATTATCGATTTTCTATTAAGAAAACCACAATCAGGGAAATATTTGAATTTTAAACGAGTTGTGTTGGATATCGTCGGGGCCAACGGCGTTATATCGGGGGGCGGAGGCCACTTATCACTTAAACTGTTACTGGAATGGGGACTGAGGTAACGACCACTTTACATTAGGATCTCTATAGCTTTTACTATTGTTAGTTCAAATTTAATGGTTTTTCGTATTATATCTTAAGCTCATATTGAAAAAGAAACATACTTGGTCTCCATTCATTCCCACTACTATGTCAGGATCGACAGCGGCAACCGCAACGACCCTCTGATAAAAAGCTAAAATAACCTTGGGGTCCCAACGAATTTAATCAGAATAAATTAGGAGGACCAGGAATTATTGATGTCTTAAGTTTACGCGAATGTTACTCATTGCAATAAAGCCACTTTTAACGGTTCTTTCGCGGATTATTTAATTATTTAACTCCACCCAAGGTTTATAGACATGACCGATCTCCCGCTACTCGCATCCATCACGCACTCACGGAGATCGTCTTCCCACCTGGTGAACGATCGACCAACACTTCATTTTCCTCCACCTCCACTCCCAGAACCTATCTGTCATCTGTTCTTCTGATTGTGTGACCAGCCCATTGTCACTTCAGCGAGCCTATTCATCGCGTGATATCGGATACTTTCTATATATGAAGTATCAGGCTGAACAGTAATGATAAGTTTTTTTTTGTAAAGGTGACGATGAAATAACATATTTTATATCCACAACAAACTGGATGTAAGTACATAATCGTGAAGTATTTCGATACTTCATGTAGATATCCTATAACAAAGGGAAAAAACCGTCATGCGAGTGTATGTCAGCTGTTCGTGACTCTATTGTCTTATCTGTCTATATTTATCTGTCCGAGTTATGAAGATGCCAAAACATATAAGTTTTATCGTCACGATAACATCAATATAGATAATGTCATCATTTATATTTCTCCCTTAGACCACTTGTAGTAAACTTATCATTTGTTCTCACCACACTCTTGGAGTTGAAGTATAAAAGTATTTTAAAACCGGGCAAGATCATAGTAGCACATGAAGTGGACGCCGAAGTACATAGGAAGTACCAAAGCTATAACAACGATTAAGTATGCGTATTATGATAGCTTACA
>JAFELO010000201.1:750496-776120 GCA_017140195.1 Eumaeus atala
ATGTATTTTTGGGCCAATAGAAACCAGATTCATTAGTTTAATCCGGATTTATATCTATAAAATAAAATAATTGTAAGAACATGATCGCACACGGCTGCTAGTCAAGGCTTCGTACCTTATACACCTTCGGACTCTATAATAGGTACCATAATCTAATAAACTAATAAAATAATAATCTTATTTTTAATTTAACACGTTACAACCTCACTTTTATAACTGAATTTACAATTTACTTTTGAAAATGATATTGATTAATTCCTGTTTAAAAATGAAAGTCGTTTATATACTGGAATCGACCATGCTATAATCATCCCTCTTCGGTTTAGTCCCACCATGAAAAATACTTTAAATTCTATTGCTGCGTAAAAACAATAAAAAAATCGTAAAAAGATTTTATTTTTTGCTTTTACGTCGGAACAATGAGGCTAATTAAAATCTACGAATCAAGAACAGCCTGCTTTCAACGCCTCAAAATACGTTTCCAAGAAGCGTCCGCAACGATAATAGTTTTCCACAAAGGGGCTGAGATGTCATCACAAAGGGCGTTGCAGAACTAGATTACACAGTTTTCACAATTCCCCTACAAACAAAAAGAGAAATGCTCTATCATTTCAATAGTACCATTTATTTTTGCACGATATAGTCTAATCTGTGTAATTGAAATACTCAGATTAGAATATATTTTGCGGAAATAAATGGTACTATTATAGTAGTCATATTAATCCTACTATGTACAAAAAAATGTACTGTATAACCAGTCAAGTACAAGTTGGACTCGCGTAGAAAGTTTACGTTTATTTTTTAAAAAGCAACAAAACAAAGCACCAAATTTTTTAATGGGCGCCCCCTTAAATAATTATTTATTTTTTTAAATTTGTTTGTACTTATTACATTAAAACTACATTTACGGATTTTATCGCGGTTCATTTAATTATTTAACTAGCCGGATATTTTGGAAGATTTACAGGAACCGTGCTCACGGAATAATTAAACAAGCCGCGGTAAAATCCGTAAAAATAGTTTTATCGTAATGACTAACATTCGCGTAAGCTTGAGACATCATTCAATCAAATAATTTGTATGTACTTATTTTTTGTTATATAACAGAAAATAAGTACATACAAATCATTTTAACTATTGTGAAAATTTCAACTATCTAGCTCAGCTTAGGCGGTTCATGAGATATGACCTGGTGACCGACAGTCGGACAGCAGAGCCTTAGCAATATTTTTTTTCCCTTGGAGTAAAAAATCATAGAAATAGTTTAGGTAATCGAATCGAATCATGATGCATAAAGCAAAGGGGATAATTCTTTTAGAAATAGAATAGCAATAGAAAAAGAAATTTAATTTTAGAATCTGAAGTATACTGTTATACATTTTTTCTAAATATTAATTAAATTGACAAACAATAATAATAATAATAATATATACATACAACCAGCCTATAATAACACAATGTACATCTTCATCAAATAATAACACATACACAACAATAACCACAATAGCCAGCTTAGCGAGGACAAATGCTCAACAGTGTAACACAACTCTTAAGAAGGAAACCACTCAGTTCAGATAGCCATAGTCCTGGTATTATGTGGTCCCAGAAACACTTTGTGACGCTGCGGAAGCCATGCCGCACTGCTGACGAATTTGGTCGGTACGAGCGGTACCACAAGGGAACGAGATATGGTAGTTACATTTTCGTAACGGAGGGCAACACAACTGTATATTAACTAAGTGTATCCACGGGAGCTGGAATAGGCTCGCTGAAGTGACAATGGGCTGGTCACACACTCAGAAGAACAGATAGCAGATAGGCCGGTAAGGTACTGAGGCCGCGTTTAGGAAAACGAAGTGGTGGTCGACCGTTCACCAGGTGGGAAGACGATCTGCGTGCAGTAGCCGGTCCAGGATGGATGCGAGTAGCAGGACATCCTCATCATCATTATCAGTCCTTACCGGTCCAGCAGTGAACCGATAAGGATTGATAAAGATGATGGGAGTAGCTAGTTATCAAAAGGCTTCTCGCAGCTTATTTTCCCCTTCAACTATTAGAAAGTTTACTGATGACGGCTAGTGATGATGAGGATATGGTATCATAAATAAAGTGAATTACATAAAAAGATATCTGTGCACTTGGTATTGTAAAGGAGTACTCAAAAGCGCACACTAACAATAAAGCTCTCTAATTAGCTTTAAGCGCGAGCTTTCGCTTTTATTGCTTCCACGTACGCTCTCATTACGCCAAAATGTGGGCGCAATCACCAAAAAATCTCACACTTTTAATAACGTGTTAAATTCGCCCTTGTTTACGTTGTCACTTGTCGCGTTTAAAATTAAACTTCAAGCGCAGTTGTTTGTGTGTGAGGTTTGTGTTTCACGAACCGAGTAGCAGATGATTGAACCGAATAACGATCGACATAATCGTTATTTGCTTCAATCATCTGTTACTTCGACATATTATAAATACGAAAGATTATTTGTTTGTTATTCTCTATGCAAAAACAAATTGATTTGACTAGCACCTCGAACAACACATCTGGGTCTATTCCGATAGAGATGAATGGTTTCCTCGGGATAGATTTTATGAGACCACGGGGTATGACTAGTATTTGTATATTTTGATTAAGAAAAGAATCCAAGATTTATAGTGAGCGTCTCAAAACCTTCCATTAAAAAGATGTGCCGCTGTCAAATATCTTTATAAAAACAACTTAAACACATGCGCTTATCAGCTACGCGGTTAACATTTCCCTTAAACATGTGTGACACATACATCTTGAAATATAATCCACATTGCAAAACGACCTAAAACATATTATTATATATATATTTTTTTGCAGTGTCAAATTAGTGTAACTTGACACTGCAAAAAAAAATATGCTTGTGTAGAATCACTGATGCTTTATAATAAAAGTTGAATATTAAATCGTACATCTTTTATATTTTAAGTCAATATGGAAGATGTATAATTGTCATTGTTGATTTTGACGACTGCCGCCGTGGTAATTTAGGAGGGTTTACCGAGCGCTTAACGCCAGAGGGTTGGAAACACGGTAGTATGAAATGTATTTCTATTATAAAATGTTAATTATATAAAGAAATATAAATTTACAATAAATATTAAATATATTTTCTTTGTCTAGTGCGTATAACACAAACCTTTAAGGACTTAGCCCTGTAAGACCACATGCACTGGATATCTTAGTACTTTGGTGGTATGGTAACAATGTTAAATGATGTAACTTAAGCAATGCATATGAATACTTCTGCAGTAACATTGTTTACTCGTGGTTGACTTGGAATTGTAGGTAGTGAATGCGTGACAAGATTGTTAGTAACGAGTGATCAGACAAGGCAAACGGAAGATGAGAGGGAGGGGATGTAAATGTAAGGAGTGTGAGCACATTTTCTTTCTCTCTGTCTCTCATAGCCAGTTACGTTTCGTATTCAATATTCATTGCTGGCCCCACATTCACTACACGGTCACATTTTATGTAGACTTCGTTGGAACGTGAAGCCCATCCCGGTTCCCCTTTACCCGCCCAGCGCTCATCCCATACGTCAGTACTACGCCCAACTGTACCAGAGCGCTGACTTGACGATATCGACGTCAGGTGTACAGATATAGTAAGCAAGATTTCAGCTAACGTCCTTCTGTTTGTCACTGAGAACTATGCTATAAGTGCGTTTATTTAAAAACAATATTTTATGTAAATCCACAGCCCGAGGTAAGCTGCGCTCGGAAGTATTAAAATATAAAATGTTGGAGTAAAAACTTTGCTGTGTACTTATTTCTAGTTTTACATTATTAAACTAAAGGGATGTTTTATGTATTTTGATACGCTGCGTTAGATGGAGGGTGATGTTATATATATATATATATATATATATATATATTATGTATGTATGTGTGTAGATTATTATGTTTTATACAGCCAGATTTTTTTTTTCATAACGCAGGGAGAATGTTTTTATGCACCATCCAACCGACCCTGGGTGTATTGGACAAAAGTGCCATTACCAACTAAAAACTACTGCGACAGCCTTCGGCCGCTGTGACGGTTTGGCCCGGATCGAACATCGACAGGACACCCCAGCGACTGGCCGACCCCATGTGGGACCGGGCTTCTCCACAAAAGAAAGAAGGCGCTGCAAGTAGCGTCTTCTGCGATCTCCTACCGGATATTCGCCAACCGCTCCTTGTCGGATACGTTCCGCTGTCCCCTTGCAGGACATCAGGTTCTCACAAAAGGAGACTACCGCCGTCGAGGACTCATCACTCTCAAGCATTGAATGGACGATACGTACGATACTCGCTAGATAGAGGTCCTGCCTTTGGACTTTATACAGCCAGAATGGATTGACGGATTTTAACGTAAGATCGTCTTGCAGGACACGAGTACATTTATATATATATAGATAATCAAGATTTTTATTATAGAAATACATATAATACATGACCTGGGAATTCAAACCCGCGACCTCTGGCGTCACGCGGATTAATCGCCACGTTACCAAATGAGCCCCCAGCCTGAGTCGTACGGTGGTGTTGTGTGAGTGAGAGGTTCCCCGCTCGCACAAGCCCAATCCGTCTGCAATGCAACATGTTAATACCTCATACATCATAATATATTCTGCTAAAATAATGGCATCTCAGCCATATTCTAGCCATTGAGGCCAGTCTATTGAAACTAGCTAACTGCGTATACTCGTGCACAAGTGTATGTGCAGACGCAAACGTATTCGCTATTGCCTCATTCCCCTATTCTGACCGGAGAGATATTAGGTTCAAGTCCTGCTTATGTCCTGCACCAACTTCCTAACTTTAGATTGTCATTGGAAATTGTAAAATATTATATGTGACCACTGATTTACAAAAACATACAAGATAGTCGATAACATACTGAAATGTAAGCTCTCAAAGAGTCCCACAGTCTTCCGCGTATGATTTTAAATTGTTTTTGCTAAGCAGATTCTGTTTGAAAAAAGTGTAAAATTTACAATTATGCGCATGATTTTGTGTTGTTTCTACGAAAAGCATAATTTGACATGTGCACATCTTTTATTCATATATCTGCCAAGATTTGATAGTCTGTATTGTGATGACAGCTATATCAGCTGATGCCTGTGTTGGTCTCATACAATACGGGCCCGAAGGCCTGAGATGAGTTGAGGACACCTTAGGTGTAAACCGCAGCGATGCGTTCTAGCTTGACATCAATACGTACGCACCTAATACGAGGCTAGAGTCCATCTCTTAGTATGATCACACAGCCCCCCATATGTCTTCCTGATGTAAACCATCAATAGATTTTGTAACTAAGTGGTATGTGGTACACAGCTTAACTTATGATCAACACCGTGTATCCCCGTAGTGAGGATGAGATTAATCAACTGCTTCTTTGCGTTATATGGTATAAAGAATAATGCAACGCACAATACAAAGTCGCGGCATAGAGCTCGTGTATAATATGTTTATACAGTAATTTAGACCCAATAATGTTCGAATGCGAGTAATTGGGGTCGGTAGCTAGCCATCGATCAGATAACAAAACGGTTGATAAATTGTCCAACGTTTATTATAATGATCGTATGTTATAGTGGTCGTATTTTACAGTGGTTGTACGTTATAAAAGTCTTCGTGTGATCGACGGACGTGAAGTACGCCGGGACCGCGGCGTACTTCACGTATTACAAATAATATTTTTTTCTTGAGGCGAGCGTCAGTGATCGATTTTTTATTTCACTTATTTTTCTCCATCCTAGAGGCTGGCTTGCCTTGATTTTGACTTTTAACAATATATTGATTAAGTCCTTGTACAATATATTGATTAAGTCCGGAAGCTTTTTAGCTTCATCCCTTTGACCTCAGCGGTAGGGCAAAAGCAAAAGCTTTGCTTTCGTCAGTTTATATTTTACAAAAAATGCTTTGGATTAATAAGCAAGCAAACTGTCTTAATTGGTTCGTCAAATTGGTGTTGGTAGCCTAGGAGATTCTCATGTATCCTTCGACATCCAATTCATGTGCAGTGCAATATGCATATGTGTAAAAATACAAGATACACGATTCCATACTGAACTGCGAATCTAAAGAGTCCGAAAATAAACCTACACTTTTGAAAAATCAACTTTACGCGCCTTATTTTATATTGTTTTGACAAAGTGTGAGATTGTTTGGAAGGAGTGCCAAATTAAAATATATTTTTAGAAATGTCAACATAACTGGCACGAACTTAAGTTGTTTCTGTAAAGTTCATAATTTGCCACATGCACATGTTTCATATGAAGGTTATTGAGACTGTGTATCTTAGTCTCTTTATAAATTAATATGTGTAAAGCTTTTGCTTATTCAGGATATACAGATACCCACTGGACCCCGAACCACTTCACAGATTAAGTGAGAACATAGGTGCGAGAAACAGATTGGATTTGGTTACACTGCAGCCCATAAAAACCCAGACAAATTAAACACATCAACTCTACAAATAATACACTAATTAAACATACACACCGGCTCCAGAAATAAATCACGTACAACTTAACTAACATAAAAGCATATCGAAGAATATGGCAACAACTTTTTATTCACCGGCAAAGCTTTTGTGCACATGTGCTAACCCTTTCAAAAGCTCATTATTATATGGGGACGCTTTCGCTAGATAAGTCAAGGTACAGTGTACACATGATAATTAATGCAAGCTGGCTTATGACGCTAGGGGCTCAAAAACTCGTTTGTTCCCGACAAGTAGCGAACAATTAAAAATATATAAAGGTAAAGCTGTTTTTAAACAACAGCGACGAACTCTCGCATTTTTTATTGCATAAATATTTCGTTGGATTCAATTATTACAGTTCTAATTCCAATGTACTTAATAAATTATAGTATGGCCAAGTTTCCGGGGTTTCAATTAATAACAACAACTACATACCTTCGCGCCAGTTCCCATTGGGGGCGTAGAGAATACATAATATTGAAGACACCGTTACGCAGTGACGGACAGCTGAAATTGGCATGTATGTTCTTTGGAGAGTGTAGTAGAACACATAGAGATGATTTTTAGAAATTTGAATCTACCCTGAAGAGGGTGAAAGGAGTAAAAATTGTTTGTATGAAAGCCCTACACCGTTGAAGTTAGTTTACGCGGGTAAAAACCCGAGGCGCTATTAATTCTATTTAAAGATTATCAAACATTAATTTTCAAAACAAAGACACGACTACAAAAAATATAATTTATTAATATATAGTTTTGCATAATAGTAATCTATTAATCTAACGGCACCTCTTGTGTTTAAATCAGTAAAGTCAAGTCAAGGGAAATGGTAATCCCACATACATAGATAAATACATACAACGCCTGAAAAACATTACCTCCTTAAGCAAATGTGTAAAAATAGGTCTTATTTCTCCATAGAATACCAGGCATTTCATAATCCCTGGTGACTAAAAAGTTTCTAAAAAAAAAGATTTTAAAATTTTATATAGTTTCAATATTATTTCATATTTAGTTCAAGTATGAATATTCCCTCGGCGCGAGTACAAGTTTCATTACACAAATTATGCAAAAGTAACAAACTGTTCCTTAAGTGTGCATAAAACTACGTAAAAAGTTGGATCCAAGTATGCCATTACTCTGGCAAAATGGTACATTTATATAGCGTGCGAGTTAAATGAAAAAAAAAAAAAAAACCGCTTCGCACACGCAGATAAACTTCACGGCTGTAACATTTGTTTTAAAAATCGTGTTCTTGGTTTATGTTTATAAGGAAAATTAAAAAAGGTTCCTCAGCGCTTTCAGATTTTTTTTATAGCGAGAGGGGGCAAACGAGTAATCGGAGCGTTTTCACTTCCCCTTTGACTACCGACACCCATGGATATTCGTATGATTGTTACCCAGATGCGTTGCCCTATCATCCCCCCTAATGGGCCACCGACTACTCACAAACCGTACGAAACGCGACAGCGACACTATCACTTCACGGCGGTATTATGTGAGCGAGAGTTACCTCCCCGGTCGTGCCGACCCAACTCCATTACACTACCTCCTCCTATGCAGCATGGCACTACCTCTGCCTAAAATCGTATAGAATCATGAACAACAACAGCAAGGACACATTTTCAGGCCAGTTCCCTAATTTCGGCATCACCGTCAACTCTTTAAGTTTTTTGTACAATTGTCAATAACTACGATGATAGGGCACGAGAGGGGCAGACTGAAACTTAAATACGTACCTAATTGTTTTTTATATAAACCGTGATTATGGCTGATCAATTTTGGCTGCAAGGAAGCAGTGAGAATCCCTCTTACTAATTACAACGGACATTTTATGTCGATGTTTTAATTACTTGTTGTATACCATTAATGTTTGTTGTATACCATGAATCTATATTCAGTATACGACAGCTGTCACTTAGGCTGGCCGCATGCACACGTTTTCCGTATTCGGCTTCCGATTTTTTTTCCCACATTTGGACATCCGAATGCATGGAATCAATATTAAATGGTCACGGGTGGACTGAGATGACAGATGTCCTGATGTTCAACATCATGGTCTGAAACGTCCGGCTAGTTAAATAATTAAATAAACCGCGATAGAATCCTTATAAGTAGTTTTATTGTGATATGTAACCTTTTGTTTAGGAACTTTAGGAAGTTTCTATTCAGTGTCGCGGCCTCATGCGTTCACTACGCAATCACTATCTGCACTGATTGCTTACATTCCGAATGTATTAAAACGAAAGTGGAGGCTGGTATTACGGAATCACGAAACAAAATACCGCTTCAGGCGAAAAACGTGTATGAGGCCAGCCTTAAAACTCAAGCACCCTCTGTCAGTCATTATAAGATAGAATCTGTCGCACAAAATTTGAATAAAGAAAACATAAAACACGATATATAACAAGAATGAGACAAAGCGGGAAAATATTGTAACGCAACGAAGTGAACACTCGTCTTATGCCATGTACTTAATGTGCTGTCAGGACAGACAAAGGCCTTTTTTAAAAAGATTGTAAAAATATGGCCGCCACCTATTGTGCGACGAGCTTTATTTAAATTCTTTTCCCTTCTCATTTCACTGTTTTTGTGTTGGAAGGATTAACAACAGTACAGGTATGAAAGTGTATTGTTCTAGAACGTGTGACTCGGAAACAACGTGTAAGCGTTTACAATGAATTTGTTTGTTAGTTCACAAATAAGCTGTTTTTATATATGTGGTTTAATTTTTGATATGTAAATTATTTCATGTAGGAGTGAATTTGTGAAAAGGGACGGAAATGTGTAACAGGAAACCGTGAAAACGCGTGCTATTAGACTCGGTTAGGGAATCCTTCGAATTAATAGTGACCGTGTGAATACTGTCGATGTTTTTTCATATTTTAACGTCAATTTAAGCGGCTTTTAATCTATACAAATGTTATGAAGTGCAAATGTTTGATTGATTGTTAAGGTGCCGGCTTACTACAGATCCAGTTCCGGTAGGAAGTAATTAATTAGGATAATTACACAATTGCTAATAGTCGTATTACACAATTGCTAATAGTTATATTACACAATTGCTAATAGTCGTATTTTTGTGAGAGCTAATGCGATGATCCATTGGCGAGTTGGACCGGTACAGCCTTGGAGGTACCTCACATTTACAATAATGCCGTAAAGTGATAGATATGGTATCGTGTTTCGTGTGGTATCTTGTGGCCGGTGGCTCACTCTAGGAGTGGAAGAAAGAAGGGCAATGTTTCAATATTACGGTTATGCAAATGTCTATAGGAGTCTGTAGCCATAAAGCTCGTATGTAATAAAACATCTTAAACTATATAGTTAGAAAGGCATGGCATTTTATAAGTTATTGCGATCATGAAATATCCCGTAGTGAAAGGTCCGGACATAATTTATGCAAGTATAACACCATGCAGCAAAGTATGGTTAAAGTGTATAAACAGAGAGGAGTAAAGGCAATTACGGTACTGCAACTGCTGCTCTGCTATGTAAATGAACTGAGCATTGTGCATATTGGCTATCCCATGAATAATTTCATCACCTACTACTAATAACAACTAGTGACTCTTTGAATGGGGTTTTCTATAGTTTAGGGGGGAAAACGAGCAATCGGAGGCTTTCTACAACTACCGACGCCCATGAATATCAGCATAATTACTATTCCGATGCTTTGATCTCCTCTTCACACCCCCCAATGGGCCACCGGGTACTCACAAACCGCAGATGTTACTTTACGACGGTACCAAGTGAGCAAGAGGTACCTCCCTGGTCGTGCCGGCCCAATTCCGATATTATGACACTAACTCTTATTAAGAAATACCCAGGTCATTATACTGTATAGGGCTTGAGTTTTTTTTTAAAACAGCCAAGTATGTGCTGGACTCATACACCAAGGGCTCCGTGTACCAACGGGAGGTGCGTTTTACCTTCTTACAAGTAGTATTGAGATAAAGCACTGAAATAATGGTACTTCTAAGTACATGCGATGAAAAGATATAGGCGTAACTGTACATATTTCCGCAAGTACCCATAGAAAGTATGCAAATAAACCATGTTTTGATTGCGTTGAATTAGAAGAATTATTTTTGCGCGACTTTAAGACGCTGGAAACTTTGGCATTTGATGTAAATTTCAGACTGATTCTGATAACGTCTTTCCGAGGAAAAGGTCTTGATAGACATACAAACAGACGGATAGACGGGTTGACAACAATTTGGTCCCATGAAGGGTAACGACTTTTTCTTTTTCAGATACGGCACCATAAGAAGACTATTTAATTGAAACAGGATATAAAGTATATTACTTTGAACATGAAATAGAAATTATGATATAGAACGGCTATGATTTAGTAAGAATTCCGACCTGTATCGAGGATTCGCAGCGACTGAGGCTCTTGCCCTCAATCTAGTCTTAGGTTCGACACTATAATGATGCTCTAGTAATTTAGCATGTTCAATAGCTATACCCTTCTGGTGAAAGGATGTTACAGAGCATAGACAAGAGATAATGCCATGCTATATGGGCCGCCCCTTGGGTATCTATAAAGTGATCCCGTAATGCTACCGAACTATAACCGCAAGACAATAATAACTTTTGGATTTGGAATGCCTTGTGTGTAGCGGGACGAATTTTCAGCCCCAGACGTAAAGTCCTGAGTTCGAATCCCGGCTCACCAAAGCAAAACAAAAATGTCTAATAACTGTCCGGAATCAGGAAGTTGGTTACACCCCCGAGCCTCGTAGAGGACGTCACCTCCTTGGTCCTGCGCCTAATTTCTCCCTGGTTATGTCGGATAAACGTGCCAGCAGAATAAGAGAATAGAGGAAAGGGAATCCACTTGTGCCTCCGCAAAAACTTACGCACTATGATGATTATGCCGTCCTTGCCGTATTCGACAACAGCTACTCCTACTATTAATTGCCTGACCCTTTTCTTTGGTGGAAACAAATATGACTGGCATAGTCAAACTAAGTTCTGAAAACAGGGCCGCACATCAGTACGGCTGACCAGAAGCGTTATAATTGTATGAATAGGCGGGCTTGGGCTGAGTTTTTCGAACTTGGCGCTCAACGTCCAGATCTCTGAGCCGCTTTTCTTAATATTCATTTACACCTTTATGTATACTGGAGCGCCACTCCGATCTCACGAAAACAAATCCCTCCCAGCTCTTAGGTGTTATGTTACATTGCTCTTGATGGCGTTTCAACACATCTTTGTAGCGGTGATATTGGTCACCATGCTTCCTTTTTCCGGATGATAGCGAATTGAATATCATTTTCAGTAGCCTCTCGTCATTTACATGCCAGACGTGTCCACTCAATCTCGGCTGGTGCTTCATAACGAGAGCCTCAATACCTGACATGCCGGCGCGACGCAGCACTTCTGTTTTCGGTATACGCTCTTGCAACTTGATGCGCATGATGGATCCTAGACAACGAAGTTGGAATATATCTAGTTTTATTAAGTCCTTTTTGTGGCAGCATCAAGTTTGGCACTACACTACTACACACATAAAGAAGTGCGGGAATAACTATGGCTTATATACACCTTCCACCTTCGTTTTCACGGGTACTTAGTTTACCGAACGCAGTGGCCGCAAGGGCAATGCAAGTTGGGATTTCTAATGTCAAGATGTTGTCAGGCCTAAGTACACTTCCTAAATATTTGAATTGCGCTACCTCTTCTAGCACTTTGCTGTTCCATATCATACAGGAGGGATCCACGTCACGACTTTGTGGAGGCCGTTTCATGACTTCTGTCTTTTTGACGCTTATCAACAAGCCAAATTTAAGACAAGCCGAATGCAAGGAATCATTATAGGACTGGAGAAATTCCAATGAATCAGCATCATCAGACATACATCATCCACGTATAAAATGTCCACTATAATACGAGTACGGGCTGCATGTGTATGCAGTACATATTATAGTGCACAAGTACATTAGGATGCCCAAGTGGGCCTATCAGTGAAGATGGCCGCTGTTGCCGAAATTCAAATTACAATAGCGCATGTTTTGCTGTACAAATAAATGTGTTTGTGTGAATTTCATTATATTATATATATATATATATATATATATATATAGATATATTCCTTGCTTACAAAACCTCTATTTTATACCATAGCGTTTGTTTCTGACATTAATTCGGTTGTTCGGGTCAGCCAGACGTGAACGCGACGTGGCTTGATTCAAAAGTACCTAGTGCTGTAGCAAAACATAATGTTACATTGGAAAAATAAAACTGAATTTTGTATGCTTTACTTTCAAATACGTTATTAAGGAAACGTTATGTATTATTTTTAATTTTAAAATTTCTTTTCTGAAATTTGGGATATCAGGATCATTAATTATTTTGTAAATACCATCGAGAGGGCAACGCACCAGGATAGTAGTTTTACGAATGAACTATATGACAAGCGTAGAAAGGCTCCGGTCTCACGTTTACCCCAATACTAATTTTAAAAAAATCGCGTTCAATGCAGCTCGTAAATTTCCTGTGGACCATTGATAGTATCTATTCTCATAGAGAATATTGACACAATATTTTCATAGGGAGCGCGCTTTTCGCAGCTCACAAAAATTGTTTCAGTATTCGACAATGGAAACATACGCTCCCCGCAGCCTGGGTCCATCCAGACTAGGTACCTGGCCCCGTTTAGGGCTTTGGAGTTGTAGGGTTACTATAAGTACCGGAATAACACCCTTTTAGTTATGGAGACCGGTCTTTATCCCGAGAACAGCCAATCGCCGGGTTGTCCTGTCGAAGACAGATCCGGGACACTCCTAGAGACTTTTAGGAAGAGGTAGTGCTATACACAGTACATGACACTACATCCTCCTATGCAACGGAATTGAGCCAGCACGACTGGGGATACCTCTCGTTCACGTGATACCGGCGTAAAGTGACAGCGTGGCTGTCACGCTTAGTGCGATTTGTAAGTAGCTGGTTTGAGATTTGGAGGGGGGGGGGATAACAGGAGTGCAAAGCATCTGCGTAAGAATCAATGTCCATGGGTGTCGGTAGTCATCAAAATGCTCCATTTACTCGTTTGCCCCCTTATGCTAAAAATAATAAAAAAAGCCGCCATCACTGCCTAAAATCAAGATATTCAATGAGGCTAACCAAAAGCTATAAAATGAAGTGGGCCGTGTTTAAAATGGCTAACCGTAATGTAATACGGCCATTAATACGATCCGACACGATTCTGTAGATACACAAGTGACATAAGAAATGCAAGCTCAATAAAGCGTTACGCTGAGCGGCAATGTTTCACATATTAATTTTCTTACCGTCATAAATATCGTTTCATGAGGAGTACTTTCGTAACAGTCGGCATCATTATGTATTGTAGTGGTTTCTTCTTGCCTCCTTTCTTTAAATTATGTGTACACATCATCGATTATTATATTTTATATTATTATGTGTGTTTTGCCGTTTTTAATTGTCGTCTGTAGCTATGACAAGACTCCGAATGCTCGTTTATACCCCTACAATATATATGTAAACTCCACCTAATCACAATATAATCTGTGTCAACCCAGTGGTTGTAAAAAAATCAATATGACGTCTTTGTACAAATAATATCCAACCCGCGTCTATACAGGTGTACAGGTTCAGTTTAGGTTAAAGAGATTTGTTATATAATGAGGGTGAAGTTCTTCAACGTTCACGTTGTTACGATTAGAGTGTCAAATAACTATTTGGTACTAAAATCTTAACTAATACGACATTAAGATACTGCCATAATGAAAAAGTAATCGATTTCACGTGGATTTTCGTAGTAAACCATAACTCTTTATTGTAAACCAGCGAATCTATGATGTGGTGCGAATATAGAATATTAGAATTTGTTTATAAAAATGCGAATATCGGACTATCCATCCGATAAGGAGATAATAGATTTTTGATTTCTTTCTGAAATCGAATAGTTGTTAATGAAATGAAATCCGAGATAAAAAACATTAATAAAAATAGTGAAGCGGACCGAGTGAAACATGAACTCTTTCTTGCTATGATGGATCGCAAAGTGGCTCAGGTATTAACAGATACACCTTCCGGTTCCACATACACAATATGTGGAGCTACTCCACAACAATTGAATGATTTGACTAAAGTGATTGCTGGAAGACGAAGATGATTTCAATAAAGCCTGTCTACATTACATGCTTGGAAATGGTTTTGCATTTATCTTACAACCTCTCTTTCCAAAAATGGTCAGCTAACACCAAAGAAGAGAAACAGCTGCTACCGTACCGTATTCGTGAGAAGCTAAATTAAAAAAGATAAAAAAAATCGACCAACCACGACAAGGTACTGGTTAATAACGATAATACAGCCAGAAGATTTTTTTTCAATTTAAATTCTGATGAAATTACAGTAGTTGATGTTAATTTGATTAAACTACTTTATATAATTATTCATGCTCTTTCATCGGATGTAATAGATAAATGCTCACAGCACAGATAAATGCTTACAACTTGGCAGATACGCTATGGAAACTGCCAGAATTTGTATTAGTAATTATGAATGGTATTATATGCCATCGTTAGTACATACAATTTTGATACATGGTGAAATTGTCATAAAGCATTTTACAGTTTGGTGACCAGTGGTGAACTTTCAGAAGAGGCACAAAAGTCCCGTAATAAGATTGCAAATGATTTCGCGAACAACATGCTGGAGAGTGTTCCTGTTTAGCTAATTATGAAGACGTGTTTCATACCCTCCTTTATACTTCAGATCCCTATATTACTAGCATTTGAAAACCATATCAAAAACGTGAAGTAGTTGGGTAGGGTATCCTCTAGATCTTCTGAAAGTTTACGGATTAATAACAGACCTTGAAGCTACCCAAGTTTAATAAAAGCGCATCAATATATTTGAATACATGTTTTGGTAAGCCTAACGATTATTCAATATGCTTTGTATTTTTAAAAATATTTTCTAGAATATTTTATTTTATAAATTTGTAATTTATCACCATCACCAATATTAATACCACCTTATTTTATATTCATCTTTGTATTAGGAAATTAAAAAAAAAATTGTACAACTTAGGTTAACTATATAGATAGTCCCAATAGCCCATAAAGAAATAAAATTATTCTTACATCATTTTGTAAATTGACTTTGACTTTTAATGCAGTATATTAAAATTGATTATACTAAAATATATAATAAAAAGTTATGGATTTTTAGGCCAAAACACACCTCGATTTTCCTCGAGTATCTAGGATCTGTCAGCTACAGGACAGACATGTCAACCTACTCGTAATATGCCACAGCCATTCTCCGATAGCCTACAATCCATAATATCGATTGTTTTTGATTCAAAGTTTACCTTATATAATAATAATAATAACTGTGGACTGAAAAATATTGGCTGTGTGGAGGCGGCTTGAGAATACCCTCAATCTAAGTCCAGGGTAACGTAAGAGTCATCGGGCACTAGTCTCTTAACAACAAAGTGGTTTCAGCGAGCTGGTCGTTAGGCGTGCCATCAATCGGATTGGCGACAGGTATCAGTGGCGCCGCTCCTAAACCCAATTCGAGATTGGCAACCGCCAGCTCAACGTGGCAATTATAAGCATGAACCTCCAAATGACGACAGCAGTAGAATTTGGCCCCCAGCTCCCGGTTGTTCCACTAGTCCTGGCCACAGTAGCGGCCACGGTCACGGTGGAACAAGGGTTGCTAAGAATATCCGGGCCACGGATCGCTACCACCGATTTGACCTGGCTACGTATAACGGACAAACGATCAGACTAGATAACCACTTGGTTGAGCTGGAGGTGGAACCGGGAAAAATCCGATGGCACGTTCAGGAGCTATCTGTAGTCCGAAGACAAGGCGAGGACACCGTGACTCTGCCAACTGATCACCTATTCCACTTCAGGGATTGCGACACTCCATCACAAGGTGGCGTGGGATTCCTCAAGTGTATCAGGTAGGGTGGCGTATCTCATACTTGAACACAGGAAGAGGTATGGGTTACACAACAAGTACAAGTGATACAAGTGTACGCACCAACCTCGACACATTCCGATTAAGACGTGGAGACAACCTATGAGCATATCTCAAAGGCCTTTCATAACATCTATAAGGACCAGTTCCACTTCAATGTTGTTACGGGGGATTTTAATGCCAGGGTGAGAGCATGAAACGGTGTCGAAGCGAGTATGGGACCTCTTGGAGTCGGAAGTCGAAATCGCAGGGGGCAAATGCTGGTAAACTTCCTCGAGTAGGAGGGCCTCTTCGTAATGAATTCCTATTTTAAGAATAAGCTCCATAGCAAGTGGACATGGCAGAGCCCTGGTACTGTGACAAGATACGTGATTACGCGACCGAAACCATATTTTAGGGATGTCACTGTGATCAACAGGTATAAATCTAGACGTGTTTACAAATTGGTTAGAGGTCCGCTGAATATAGGCTTTCGACGCGAGCGTGTCCGATTAGTACAGTCGACACTCCGACCTAACTTCCGACTAACCGCTGAACCTACCATAGGTTCCGTGAAATATCTGGAATAAAAAAACCGGTTTGCTGCCCTAGATATGTCAGAACTTACAAATTGACGAGACCATGAGTGGCGTGATTGATTGTATGCGTGGGTGAAGGATATTGTAGAAGTAAGTATACGAGAAGGGAGTAGTTCCTTCATACGCAGAGCACACGAAGACGTTACATCTGCCGATGTCAAGCTACTTTCAAGATTTGGAAAGAAATATGTCACCAAAATACTCTGTAATAAAAAACTGACTAAAACATTCATGTCATTATGAAATTCCATATTGTAACCAAAGGTGTGAAAAAAAACTTATACACAGTTACAGAAATTATTAACCAGATGTCCCGGCAGACGTTGTTCTGTCATAAATGATCGAGTTTGTTGTCATGGCAACGTGTAATGCTGACGAGTCCGAAATTAAAATTATTGCTTGTGTATCTTTGTAAATCCGTGTACTTTTGTCACACTTCGTGAAACACCGTGCGAAACCGGGACATCAGACCGGGAAGTCCGCTAGTGAGTCAATAAACTTCATAGTTGTACGTTTTCAAGATTGAATATTGCGTTGTTGTTTCAGTTTCTTTTGGGACCTCGTCATGTCCTAAATTATAGTTTAAAGTCTTCCAGCTTATAACATTATTTGTCAATAATCTATTATGTTATGTTTTCTTGCAGCGTGCAACAGGACGTACATGGGTGACGTCGGCCGGACGTATGAGTTGCAAGTGCGAAGACCACGCGAAGACCACCTGCCCTTCGTCTGCCATCTCAACTTCACGGCTACAGGAGGCAACTATGGAGACATTATACAGGTAGTTACATTGAAAAGCAAACCAGCCTCTAAGAAAATGGTTTCTTGTTATAACGATGTAATGTAATAAATAATTACTGCTGCTCTTAAGAATTATTTATTACATTGTACACAATATACTATTCATTTGGGTAGGACGGACTAATTAAGTTTTTTTTATTGCTCTATGCTGACGGAAGTATCTTGCCCTGCTTCAACGGTTACTATAACACATTTCCCGCAGATGGGAGGAATGAATCCCGACAGTTATTTATGATTACGTAAAGTAACTATTATTATCTTGACAGAGGGGACAGGATCGTCTCACCCTCCCAGGGGGGAGGGGGTGAGACTATATACTCTAGAGATCATTATCATAGGGGCTGGAAAACCCTGTTGAGCCATTATTACTGGAAGAACAGTGAGACAAAGAGATTGGACTGGACTGGGTTTGGCTCGGTTCGTTTCGACTTGATTCGGCTCGGCTTGGTTGACATTGCATTACAATGCATTTCATTTACATCAAAATGGATCAAGCGGTACCATAAATGCCAAAGTCCATTAATCCATTACTGTCATAGATAGTCGAATCGACAAGATATAATATGTCTATGGTTCCTAATGGTACATTGCACTCCTACAGTCAGATAAAAAGAGACAATATCTCATTTGAAGTAAGTTTTTCTCTCCCTATCTCCCTCATTAAAGGCAGATATAATAGGTATTCTGATACAAGCTGTCGTAAATTACCTACTTGGTAGAAATATGCTAGAATTACGCACAAAGTCGTGAATTGCCGATTGCCATACACGTTAACGTAAACCTCATGCGCTTGTAATTATATATTCCTAATACCTTATACATAGAGTTAATAGTCAATAGAGGTTTTTGATGAAATTAAATGCAAGTTATATTTTTAGAAGGTTTGATATTAATCGTAGAAACGATAAAAATTATTCACTATCATTATTATTAGATAACATTATTTTTATTTGTTAATAATGATAGCGAATAATTGTGTTTAATTGTTTTGTTAACAAATAAATTAAAATTCTTAATTTGATAGTCACTACGTGATCCAAAGTGCATAATGAAAAATGTCGGTGCCATTGACTTAGAAAAATACCAAGTGTCTCGGAGTCTCAAAACTGTCCATATAAAAGGCGTGCGCCATTTGCCTAATTGTGTACTTTGTAAAAATAACTTTAGGTTGAACTTGCAAAAGAAGATGTTCAAATTGTGTACTTCATATAGATAGAATCTGATTTCTATAAACTTATAAACATGCGTTTTTCAAAGTCAACCTGACTTTGAAAAAAGTATATTTAAGCACAATCACGAATTCCTTTTAATTACAGTCAGTATGAAACCGAGTATCTTGTATTTTTGTAAATCAATGGATAGTGCAAATGTTATACTTTGCAAACACGAAAACAATGCAGTTTCGAATCTGCCGAACGGATGACATATGACATGCGATGTACTTAGTCTTACAACCTGTGACGTCATCCGTGTCTTACGACCGATTAATGCGTTTTAGAGCCTTAATACAGAATTAAAATATAAAAATATATCTATCGCTTGAGGGTACCGTCCACAGTCATGATCTCCACCAGACAGAGCACATATTTGTGGGATTGTCAAGTAGCGAGCAAAAACAAAGTATCTTTTTACAATGCTTTACGAACTGGTATTATTTTACATAACTTTGCAATTAACAACTTTGTACGTGTCGCAACGAGTCGTAGGACAGTCCCCGGACCAGATGAGCTCACGGTAGCTAAAGGGAATATGAAGGGAGTGGTAGCTGTAGGGGATATTTTCAACTTGGTTCGCACGAACATGAGACCGAACTCTGCCGAAGCGATGACGTATATCTTGCGCGTTGTCATTTAACTCCCGTACTAATGACCTCCCGACATATTCACATCTTAAAAAATTAAATATCGTATGACTATTTTTTTATAAGTCAGTTCCTAATAATCTTATGAAACTCTCATACAATAGAAAAGAACCGAAGTGGGTCATCTTATTAGCATTGTTAACTTTTGGTATAATTACGCTGCTTTTATAGTCACTTAAGTCGATGATACCGATAATTTGATGACAGTATCATCATAATTATTTATGCAGTACTGAAAAAAGGCATGTTCCATTTAACGCCAATACGGCAATTCCACTGCTTGACTGCCACTTCTCGGTGGTTTCAACTTTTTTTAATAATATAAGGTGGTAAATTTAGGTTAGTATTATGTTAAGGAGACGTTCCCGGTCATGCCGGCTCAATCTGGCCGCAATGAATCATGTAACAACGATCAACAATAACAATTACTGTTGTGAAAGGGTCAGTTTGCCTGAGAACATATTATTTTATGTAAGGAAACAACATAATCAAACCCGTACATCGATTACGCCTGTGTCCATTATCGATGGTTACACTAAATGGAACATTTTTCATCTAAGTGGAAAACTAAATTACTTTATACTGGCGGTCCATCCCAGCGTTGCATGTGGACAACAGCAATACATTATACACTAAAACCTTCCTGGAGAATCGCTCTATCCACCAACGCAAAATCGCATGAAAATCCGTGAAAATCGATCACATTCGGCCAGATAGCTTTTGGGGACCTTGTTTTATCATATGTTTAGAGTCGCACGCTATAATTACCTTTGTACTTCATGGAAATGTACCACTTTTTTTGCAATAATAACATTGATTTCTAAAAAAATGTAAATCAGTTAATGTTAATAAAAATGCAATTTTTTTATGTATGTTACTAACATATAATAAAATCTGAAATAATACTTTTTATTTCGATGAAAATATAATAGTTTCCTTGGAATGGATCTAAACCAAGTGTATTTTATAAGTATACATTTGCATAAATTACTATTTTTTATTCTTTATTTATTCACGTGCATCAATATAATAATATGTTAGAAATTTTTGCATTAAATTTTGGCATTGCTCATGATTTTATGAAAATTTACGGTAATGATGCTGTTTCTGTAATAATGATGCTGAATATTTGTCAATGCGGTCTAAACTCTACACATAAAACTATATACGATAAAACATTTATATAATGAGCCAGGGTTGGCGGAAGGTTTAAGGCCTATATATTCATGTATGCTCATTACATTTATCATCTTACCATTTTACTGTACCCAGCTAAAGTAACGCCAATAATATACCCAAATATTTATTAACACTTTTAGCTTCTCATAAAAATACAATTTTCGTAATCGGCATAAGGTTTTACTTTATACGTTCAAGAGAGGAGAGGTAGAAATTTCTAAAATAGCTCGAGACGCCTTATTGGCTTGACGGGTACACTGAGAGCTTTGTTATAATATGATATTAATGTCTATGATATGTTATCGTTAAACTGATTTTTGTGTTTTATATTTATTTTTTAGAGATATAATGGTACTGCTGCATTGCATAGTGTACAATATGGCTGGGGAACTAACTTTATCTTTGGCAATGAATTGACGGCATCACTACTGCGTTTTGTGCGTTTTTCATACTAAACAGACGTAAAAAATAAAAATTATCCAATTCTTTTTATATTTTTGCAATTAACTGATTTAATTTAAAACTATAGCAAATTATTTCCAAACCTAAACAAGAGAGGTGTATTAAAATTGACTCAACACTACACGTTTTTGACGACTTTGTTGGTCATTTTCACTGATTCAAAATACCAACTGACCTAGTTAGCATCTCAAAACCATTGTAAAAGCAACTTAATCTAATGCAAGTAAGGTTGGCTTTCCCGAACAATATGTTTATATGATGCACTTCTTTCAAGTAGAATCTGCATTGTAAAACCGACTTACATTCAAACATGTTAAGGTTGACTTTGCAAAAACATATATTTATATTCATCACGGATGCTTTACATCACAGTTCACTATGAAATCGTATACCTTTTATTTTTGTAAATCAATGCTTATTTCTCACAAATTGCTATTTTTGAGTTATGTCACATTAACTATAAGATAATTGTTATTTATAACATAAGTAGATTTAATAATTCCTTTTGTTTCAGCTAACGTTCGATACTTTTACTGTTGGGAAATTCGTCTCGTTTACATCAGATGGCTGTCCTGATGGGCACATGACCATAGTGGAGAGGAGCCCATCCCCGCCCACGGGACAGTGGTGCGGCTCGGCGTGGGGATACACAGTTTACTTCAGTGAATCCGACTCTATCAACATGACTCTGAGATTGGATAGATTGAGTCAGCAGGTGAGTCACATTATTAATTGAACTGTCTGGGCGACGAGTGTTAGGATGTTTATGAGCACCGGTGCTCACAGAAAGACGGTTTATCTTTTGATCGATCGATATATTTTATGATCGAATCTAGAAAATATTTACATAATATAACTATGAAAGAAATTCCTGGAAGCGGTCCGCCTCTGTGCGATCTGTTTTCTCAAAATCTAATGATAGGACCTTTATGAGGCTCTCAACTATAGAGTTAGAACCCGAGGATGGTGTTAGTGTACGATTTGTTAGGGTAACAATCCGACCCCTGGTATCCACAGGCAAAACAGGTGTCGGTCGTTTTTTTCTTCTATTTTTATAGTATAGGAGGACAAACGAGAAATCGGAGCCTTTCTACGATTACCGACGCCCATGAGTATCATAATAATTACTATGACGAAGCGTTTCCCTCATTTTAACCTCCCCCCAATGGGTCACCGGCTACTCACAAACCGTACGAAACGCGACACCGTAGGTGTTACCATCTTTTAACGGCAATATTAAGTGCCGGGCCAATTCCGCTGCAGTGCAGCAAGGCACTACCCCTTACAATAAAAACCTAAATACCTCGCTGGTATAACTATGAAATACATAACTATTACAATAATTTTGTAAGATTGTGCCTTGGTGGGAAATGGGGATGGCACGACCGGGGAGGTTCCTCTCGCTCACAGTACGCCTACGTGAAATGACAGTTATGTTGTCATTGTTCGTGCGGTTTGTGAGTAGATGGTAGGGAAATGGAGGGGAGGAGCAAAAGACGCATCTGCATGACTATAATCCGGATGTCTAAAGTAGTCATCAAAAGATTGCCCCCCTATACCGTAAAATATAGCACATTAAAAGTGGGTAAATCCACGTTACTTACTAACTTGGTGATAAAATATCAATTAGCATACAGAATTGCGCCCAACCGCGGCCATATTAATTGCGAGAGTAACTTTGAAATATCACAAGTGTACAATAAATTGAATTTGCCTTCGAATTGTATAATTAATATTACATAACTACCATTTACATTTGCTGGACATAATTGCATTATAGATAGTGTATAAATAACCACAATCACTAGCTGTGCCTGGGACATTGTTTGGGAGTTATACAAAATTACTACTTAGGCATTAAAATAAAATAATGTATTAAATTTGAACAAAAAATCTATTTGACTTCAAAAATAGCACCGCACTGACATAATATTTTAGTGTGCGGTGCCAGTTTTCTAGTCAGACGGTACACAATAAATAAAATAAAATTAACAAAATTTTTGCCACGACGAACCTCTTTAGACTAGCAAACTGCCCAGGACATATTTTAGTGCACAAGTGTGTTTCTCCCTTTTTCCTTTTTCTATTCCGATGGGACGGCAATCCGACACCACAAGAGAGAAATCAGGTGCAGGACCGACGGCTTGACGTGCTCTCCGAGAGCGAGAGGTTTAACACCGTCAACTTCCTGACTTTGGACTATTGTTAGAAATTGAACAATCTCAATAACACATTGGTCAGACTCAGGACTCGAACCCAGGACTTGGCATTGGCTGTTATTGTAATAACATTGTCATTTTTTCTCGCTGGGGAGTGCTTTTAGGCATGCCCCCGGGATGGGGAAAATCTGGGAGTATGTAGGACGCGGGAGCCTTAAGGGAGCCAGCCCAAGCTCCCTACCCAATGTGCCCCAGCGGTGTTCGTTCTCGGGTCTCATGGAATAGGCGACGACTTCCCCTAGCCGTCACCCTAAGGTCGTAGGTGATGTGTTACCGCACCAAAGTCTTGGACTTCTGGAGTACTGCCTGCCTGCTTCTCTAATATGTTCCGCTTTCTCTTTTTAACGCAATACAGTTTTAATGTAGGAGTCAGCCGAATTCCAACCCTCCTCCTCACTATCGAGCATAGAGCGTATTAGTGTTTGTGATGAGGGCTCTTTGCCTATGACAGCAATGAGCGTCTCTCTTTCTTCTGATCAAGCGGGACATTCAACGGGATAGCTGTATTCTGGTCATCAGCAGAGTGGTGACACGACGGTGTCAGCTCCCGCCTGATCACCTTATACAAATGACGGCCGAAACAGCCATATCCCGTCAAAACTCGTATGAGATGGGAAAAGAGTGTCCCAGCAGAGCGCTCCATCCACTCAATAAACATTGAATTGATGGCTTTTAGCAGCTCCATGTTAACACATACAACACTACTTTCCACAGCTGAACGGATTCATCACGGCGGCACCACCTCCATTGCCGTCGCTCTTTGGACATCTTTTTCCGTCCTTCGTAAGATACAGTCTCGATAAATTCCTTCCACGACCACCCTTTCGCGTGCCTTATGCCGTCACGAGGGGGACAGTGTGCGTTGCGATTATTTTTGTAAGCGCTAGCAATTTGATCGCCTGGATCTCTTCTTCTGCGTCTCTACAGTATACGAGTGTAGCGATGACGGGCTATGATGCCCGCAGATGCTGTTGCTCGGGATGGAATATATATATATATATATGGTGCATAAGGCACGCCCACGCAAAATTGCTGCATTGCTTGTAAACGCCATTCAGCCCTAGTTTCACCATTGGTATCCAGGACTGAACATTTACAGCCTCTTCAGATAAGCCCCTGTATAACTTCTTTAGGGCCCACCTCGGACCACAGCCACCGCGTGAAGAGCGAGCAGGGATCCCAGAAGGTGACGACATCATACCGGCCTAAGGTCCAGCATAGGTGTCATACATTATTGAGCCACCCTGCTGACACACACAAGTCAGTACAAAGCCATGATTAATGAGCCAAAAGCCAGACACAATCATCCAGCCTTCCGGCGCCCTCCCTCTCGTGCTTGTCACCGGCGACCCCCACAGGGTAGGTTTTGATTTGATGTCACTAGCGACAAGCACAGATTGCGATACTCAGCGTTAGTAGTTACCACGACCAACGAAACGCCTCATAATAGGTTTCTGTTAGGCGTGAAATAAACACCCACCATAGTGAAACCTCCGACTTATGCAGTCACAAGGAGGAAAGGTCACGTGTATGAAACTTGGGTTAAATACCAAAGCAGCGGAGGACTCTGCGTATCTTACCAAGTTGCTGCGAGATAGAATGCGATAAGGGTGACCTGATGGAAATATATATTGCTAAGCTCGCCTTTTTCTTCACATGGGTTTCCCACGGGCGTTACTACCCAAACTGTTACTGCTGGTCCGCGCAATGTGGTTCACCAGACCATTGACTCACCTTATGACCTGGTGGTCTGTAACGGAAACAAAAGTTGCTATGATCCGTTACGCAGGTACACTTAATCCGTACATAGTCAGCCTCTCGAGACCGGAAGCACCGCATTTGCTAGGCGTTCAGCACTCTGAGAGTGACTGCCGTCCGCCCTGTATATATATTGGCATCATCTGCCATTTTTATGGTGACCTCAACCGGCCATCTCATCCAGGCAGTAGGCCGTACTACGACCGCGGCCACCTCTGTGGATTTTTTCCCACCTCAATAAAGTCTATCGGACATACACCTACCTTAGCAATGACGTTCGTTATCTCTTTGATATTAT
>JAFELO010000201.1:787954-799664 GCA_017140195.1 Eumaeus atala
GGGGAGGAGGGCAAAACATCAGCATAGCAATTATGTGGATGTTCATGGGCGTCGGTAGTCGTAAATAGTTGTCCATATAAAATAATATATCATGCACTATGCACATGTACCATGCACTGTTGGCTAGTCTTTATGAATATGGCGTCGAAATGAGGAGGATATTAATTTAAAAATGAATTTCCCGCAATAAATCAATTTGATTATTCAAATTAATTTATCGCGTATACGTAAAACTAGCGTAAAATGATAGTAATGCTGTCATGTTTCGTGCGGTTTTTCTATAAATGTATACATAATTGTCGTCGAAAAATGATGTTCCCATTTTGTCTGTAACCGCTATTATTTACGAACGCTTTTAAATATTCGAAAAGTTTCATAACTGTAGGTTCGATATCAGAGCGATTCTGATAAACAACCTTTTATTAATATTACTTTGTAACTCATATAAAGCTTTATTATTCTCACGGTTCGAATTTATTTTATAGTACCTCTGAAACACAAAGAATTAAGGTTACTCTGCTCAAAACTGTTTATATTTGGATCGTGAGATGAGGCGCTCCGTTCGCTCTACCTACCCCTTGAGATGGATGGCGTGAATATGAGTTGTTTGTTATGATCATCATCATTATAAATCATCATTCATTTATAATTATGATCATAATAAACAACACATCTTTGTTATATTATAACATATTTTAAATAAACCGATTATTTAAATTATATTTACATAATCGGTTTATTTAACTATAGACTAGTGTTTATATATAAATCTGAATTCTTTACAGACCGTCAGATGGCCAACGTGACCTGTAGAGTGAATGAATTAAACAAGCCGGCTCTGAAGTGTCAATTAAAATACCCAGATCATCGTTTTTATTATTCCAAAATAAACCTTACCGTGCCGTAGTTTCGATTTTATGGCTGATATTATAAGTTTTTGAACGCAAGAATAGTATCATTATCACTAATATTGACAAAGATGAAGCAGAAAAATATTTTGGGACCATCACTTACTACTGTCAGAAAATCTAGCTTAAGATAGTTTCTTTAAAAATGTGACGATGACGATAATTAATAATAATGATGAATATTATAGTAATAATAATGAAGTACATAATGTCATTATTAACATAATCATAATCATTATGTTGATAATGATGAGAAGGAAACAACACAGTCGTGCACATATAAAACAATTTCCAACACAACACTAATTAGCAGACTCACGCGCTTAAGCAGATCCATATAAATGAGAGCGTGTATTTATCTTCATTAAGTGTTTCTTACTAAGCAACCCTTTACTCACCATCTAGCTATATCCTCGCCCCTGACTTTGCTAATATTTCACATGCTCCGCTTTAACGACTCGCTGCCCTTCCTTTATCTGAGCATAATGTGGGGGTGAATGTTTCGATCAATTAATTAAGCGTTCATTAGCGAGCGCCCTCCAGGATCATCCCCCAATTATTATAACGAATTACGGTCTAATTTGATTATTTCTGTCGATTTTTCGTACCGGATAGGAATTGATTTTTGCACTTGCATTTAGTTAATTATTGCCTGTTAAAATGGAATAACGCGTGTATCTCAGGTATTATGATTTTTATTACATGAAAAACATTTGTTCTTCGTCTGTCTTCCAAGAATACGTAGTAGTTTGTGCATAACTCGTGTACAACTACCGTAGACTTATAAAGAAATTATAAAATATTTGAAAAATAAATTTTTTTTTCGTAAAATGGAGGCACCTCATATTTATTCCATAACCATCCTCTTGTTACAGTTTTGTTCTAGGCATAAGTTAAAACAAGTGTTTTTTCATTTTTCAATAAGCGAACCAGTTTTCATTTTTTTGGTTTTCTTGATCACGTTCCGGCTTTGCTTTGTGTTGATAAACTATCGCTTAGTGTCCAAGCGATAGTTTGTTAATAACTATTGCATGTTGTAAACAGATTATATCAACATCATTGAAAGGTATAGAATAGTGCAAAATTGCAGCTCAATCAGGTACAACAGTGCAGACAGGTGTGATGTCGAGATTCTTGCGGTATCCCATCACGGTTCACGCCTAGTCGTGGCGGTAGAACTCAGAAGTTTGGTGTGGAATATATATTCGCAACCTTGGGCGAAGCCAATTGAACTTAGGAGGCGGGTGCTCTTTGTTTTTAAGGAGAGGGGACTAAAGAGCAGGAGAAGAAACCGCTCTTTGAGGGGTAATCTTACAAGAAGAGGAGACAAAAGAGAAAAAGTGGCGGCGCTTTTGCGCACGGGGCAAGGGGCGAGAATGGGAACCTCGCCCCATAACACTGTCCCAAAGTAGGTGGGGTTGGTCTGTGGGGCGGGAAGAACCCATCTGTGGAGGTAGCGTCGGTCCCTTAGGGCTGACTAGCCGTCGAAGTGCCCCGATGGTTTGTTGTTGTTGGGGCACCTGACTAAAGGCGGCACGTTTAGCACTCGCGGTGGTTTTGTGGGTATTTGGTACTATGATAGGCCGCGAGCCACACACACCACCAGACCCGGGGCCAGTGAAGGCACCTAAATGCGCTTCCCCGCGTCAACAAAAAAAGTGGAGAAGGGCAACAGCTGTGCGGATGTTGTTGACATTCATGAAATGATTCCACTGTACTTAGCCTAGACCTACGTACTATAAAATATATATTTATAGAATTGTATTTAGCCAATGATTCGCATGTAATAATTGGCTTCTGTGGTCACTGGGGAATTTCTGCTGTAAAGTAAACAAAATATCGATTGTACAATATCACAATAAATTATGGGTCGGATTCGCAACAGTTTTATTGTAGCGGTATCTTATGGTATAATATACTAGCAATCCGCTCTGGCTTCGCCTTCGTATAACTCAAGTTAGGTTGCTGCCTCAACAAATTATCTACCCTTAAGTGAAAACCACACATAAACCCGCAGAGTAGTTTTTGTGAAAATCGATCACAAACATCGAGACAACCTTTGGGACTTTGTTTTGTAATAAGCACTAGCTATCCGCCCCAGCATCGGCTGCTAATCACAGGATCCGGATTGTTACCTTAGCAAATTATACACTAAAACCTACCTCGGGAACTGCTCAGTCTGCGGGTGAAAACCGCATGAGGATCCGTTCTGTAGATAACAAACAGACAACTTATAGGGACTTTATATTATAGTATGCATACCTTCAGTAATAATTCATGTTTCACATGCTAACCGCGCTGATTGATATGTTGACTTGAGTGTGTCGTAGGTTTTTTTATTGCATAGTGGCAGACGAACACGTTCTGCATTCAATAAAGAATCTTAGTTTCTAAATAAATTTGCAAAGTCCTACTTTAAAAAGTTAGCCAATCACGAGGAGGTGGAGGGTTCTGTATCAACGTGAGGTAGTTTCTAAGTCAACATATTGAAAAACGTTTTTTTTATGTCTTTTGTATGCAAAGAATTGGAAGTATATGAATGAATTGTGAACCACTAAACAATTTAGAGTATTATTACATTATTTGATTGCGTTGTCTTAATTCAAATCCACCTATCGGTTTGTATAGGCTATACCATATAACACAAAACGTGACATAGCCACAACTTCACGATTTGTAGAACGAGAGAGAACTTGTTCCCCTGCACAGTACTAATATAGATTTATTTGTTCCAGGGGGTCGGCTACAATTTCGACTTCAAGTTGGCGTACAAATTCCTCAGACGCAGCGAGGCGCGTCTGCGCTACGGGAACTCAACGGTGGGGGCGTGGAGGGGGGAGAAGATCCCCGGTACATACTGCGACCGCATACTCAGTGATTGCGATCTTCGCGCCTGCCGCATACAGTCGCCGAATTTCCCTGGCGTATACCCCAGGAATGCCACTTGTACATACCGCATAGAACATACTAAGGTAAGAACTATCCCTGCGATGGTGTTCGAATCATATTTCAAAAGTGCCCAGTACTTTCTACAACCGCATACACAGGGGTTATGATTTAAGCCATTGCCACATACAGCTACAAAATTTGTCTGGTGTAAGCACAAGGGTGCATACCTTGTGCTTACACTCATGGAATATCCGAAAGTTGTAATAATTTATTCTACGAATCTGTAAAAGGTATTCACATGTGGCTTAAGAGACTATTATGATTTAAGAGACTATTAGGATTTAAGAGACTATTAGGATTTAGTTAGACTTTTAGATACACTTTTTCAATTGATGATCTTTCCACATTCACAGTCCAGGACAGACTTAAAATAGTACGAGAACAACAATGGAATTAATACAGTTTTTGATATTGGAAAGTAAAAAGGTGAGGGTATGAAGTCTTATCTGGCAGTTGTCCGAGACTCCCGGCTGCGACTTGGATGGTCCTTTATATATATTGTTATTCTTCCATAACCCATAAATTTCACGAATTCTCCTTAATTCCTTATATTCAATATTTGAAGACTATATTGTTTAATAAGAAAAAAAGGATTAGAGCTCTGAAAAGGAACATAATACCAATAAGATTCCAATTCTCTTGGCTTCATGAGCCAACTAAAATCAGGCAAGATATAAACTCTGTAACAATTAAATAGAATTTGACATCTAACTTTCACTTGTAGCATATACTATTCAAACTAAAATATTATTGATACAGTCTAATAAATTAATAGCCATACAGATCATGTTATTACTACTATTACAATGCACGCATAAGAGAATTAAGACATTTTCACATTAGAATACAAGATTTAATAAGATATGAAAAATGGCGTCGACAAGAAATCATGAACTTACCCTTTTATCGCAAATATATCCATCCTCGCCATCGCCAAAGGAAAAAGAGTATCATTTCTTCAACACGAAGAACAATTTAAGCCTTACAGTCAAAGATGACAGAAAAAATATTTAAGTAGCTAGATACAGTTGCTACAAGGAAACACCTTCTTAAAATGAAACTTCTTTAGAGAAAATCTAGCACTATATCAAACTTAGACCATAATAGTTATAATATGAGTACACATAATTTTCAGGTTATTTTATCTTGAGCAAACGTAATCCACTTCTAGCCTAGTCTAGTCTGTAATGATTATGCTGCCAGCGATTCACCCCGGCTTTGACCAGGAAGTAATATACAATGTCTGGAACTGCTCTATCATGGGGTGAAAATAGCATGAAAATCCGTTTAGTAGATTTTGAGAAAATCCATCACATACGGAAATACATTTTGTTTCATTACCCTTTTGTTTCATAATATGCAAAGATCTAAAAATGTTCATTTTTAGATCTTTAGATTAGTTGTGGTAATCGTATTAGTGAGTTGATATTACGTAGTGACACAAATGGGTTTTGTCTTACTTAGAGGAATCTACGCGGCTTTATGGGGGAGGACTATGTCCAGCGGTGGACGTCACCCGGCTGGTGATGATAACGATGATGAAAGTAATTCACTAAGGCCTACAATGTCACACATACATTAATACACCACGTCGTTAGTGAACAACTCAACTCTCGACTACCGACTGTGCCGCGTACTGTTCAACATATTAGCTCCGGTTGTCCTTAACATTACTATATGTTAACATATTTAACTCTATTCTTATATTCTATATGAGATACACTCGCTCCACATTGCTCGTCTCAGCTCTCATTCAACTCTTACAACTAATACATCAAACATATTAAATCATTATAATTACACGCTTTCTTGTCTTTCACAACTGTGTCCTGTTGCTTTTCAGCTCTTAAAATATACTATACAATATTCTATTATATTATCCGTTGAGGAGATGGAGAGTGGATTATTGAGAGTAACCGGTAGTACTTATTAAAAGGGAGGAGGCGAGGAGAGCAACGCATCTGCATGACTAATGCAGATGCCTAAGGGCATCAATAGTCGTATATTACAAATATGATTATCGTCTTAATCGCCATTGACCTATCGATAAATCTTAGACATTATGAGCTGGACAGTTGCACAATCACATTTACTTCAACAACATCAACAAACATCATAATTAGCACACCTGCAAAATAAAGTGAATCGCTGTTAAAAGGGTTATGTAGTACCACTTTCATTGACATGTACGATGGCACTTCATATATACATATTGAGATATGCGTTAGACACCACGTAGCGGGTGGTGGGTCCTATGTACCCCACTAAATATGTAAAACGGGTTAAGTGTGTCACGAATTTACATGAAAACGAGTATTTCATGTAGGTCTGTGGTTGCGGTTGTTTATATTAATATTTAATTTAAAATTCACACGGGCACATACCACACTCGCATATACAATGCACATAATTTATGAACGCTGCGTCGGGTTGAGGCATACGGAATTGTATTTTAATGTGTTGGCCGGAGTGATGATTTTTCAATATTGTTTCTAGACGCCGGCGGACAAACATGTGTTGCTAGCTGTGCGACAGACCAACAGCCACAAGATACATATCAAGGATCAGATTGTCAAGTACGATCGAAGTCAGCGGGTGCTCAAGTAAGTATATATGACATTATTCTTTCTTGTCAATTGATAACGCTAGCTAGTATGAAAAAGTAAGACGTCATAGTAATGTTCCGAAAGGTTGGAGCCTGAGGGATTTACAGATCGTCCCATTCGCTCCATCAGGTGATTGGTTGACAGATCAATTAGATCGTTATCACGTAACATCGTCCTTAAACCTAAAGTTTTTATTATAAGATGGCAAATGCGTGGGCCTTTTGATATATCGATGTTACGCAGATAAAATGCCCTTTTTTTTCACCATTATATCCTAATGGACCACGACATGCAGCAGCACTAAAATGACTTCATATGCGTACTATTTAAGCGAGAGATCCTCGGCGAGGCAGGTTCCAATCGGCCGTAAACCAGCAATTTTTTTTATTAGTATAAAGGACAAACGAACAATCGGTGCCTTTTACGACTACCGACGCCCATGAACGACCACATAATTACTATGCCATCCTTCCACCCCAATGGGCCACCGGCTACTCACAAACCGCACGAAACGTGACACTGAAGTTGTCTTTTTACGGCGTTATTACGGTACTTCCTCCCGGTAGTGCCGGCCCAAATCCGTTACATAGGAGGCATAACTATGCATGGCACTACCGCCTCCTATGCAGCATGGTACTACCTATATAAAATTGCACTAATTGTTAAGAAGGTCATTTTATTGGTATTGTAACTTAATTGTACAGTTTTTCAGAAACTTGAAGACGATTCGATTATGCATTATAAACGACCGGAGAGGTACAGCTATACTCTCAGGTTTGCTACAGCTAGAATCTATCGATGGCCTATTGGAGGGTAGGAGGAGGAGGGGAGGATATGTTTAGCCCACATATGCATAACAACTAAGCGCTCATAAGAGCGTATTATGTCACTCAAAGCCATGCATTGTAGCAGAATTGTGACAGCATAACCGGGAATGTACCTCTTGCTCAATTGACAATAAAAGTAGACACTGACACCTAGGGTGACAGATATGCTATCTCGCTTCGTGCGGTTTGCGAGTAGCCGGTGGACCATTAAAGGAGAGGAGGGAAGATTAATAGAAATATCGGCATTGGTAGTGATGAAAAAAAAAGAAAAATATATGGCACTGTCCTATTTCCGCATGAGTGTCCTTGTTGCTCCTGTATCTAAGGATCTACAAATAATCTCTGAAATCTTTATCTTCCGAAGAGGAAAATAAATTTTCCTGTTACATCCTATTATTATTATTCGATCAGGATGAGCGTAACAAAAATACTTTTGGAATTATGTCGAGGTTTTTGGGAAATTCATTTTAAGTATAATGTAGGTTAAAGTAATATTTACAGCATATTTTAAACGAAATATTTTTAATTTCATCCAAATTTTAATAGAGAAGATGGTTCTGCCCTGTGCTTAGGGACCCCCAGTGATAAACATAATGAAATCAAAACCTAAATATAACACCTTAAGACAGCAAGATATAATGAGTACTGCTTGCTCTAAATAATTTGTGAGGTCTGTCATATCGTTCCACCCGTGACCATGGTCGCTGTAAAGCTTCCAAAACGTTAGTTAAATAATTCAATAAAACTAGTTAAAATAATTCAATAAAACCAGTTAAACGGCTAATTAAATATTTCAATAAAACGCGATAAAATCCGTAAAAGTAGTTTTATCGTAATGAGTAAATTTGAGACATCAATAAGTAAGAGTAAGTTCTTGTAATAATAATAATGTCAACCTAGCCGAATTTTGGCTACAGGGGCCATCTCTATTGAGATGGATATCTGCGCGGGACATATGTTATATAAGACATTGTGGAAAACCACATACCGTATTTAGTGTGCTCGAAATTGATTCTGAACATGTGAAAAAATTGGAAATTTGACCGAATTGTCCTTGAAATTATTACCGTGCTGTTTAGACCAGGCCGCCAGTCGCCCGCAGTTTTTATACATATCATGCGGTGCGCATATTTTTTGAAAATAATAAACACTAAATTAGGTAAAGGTCCTTAACCAATATTTTCGTTTTATTGTAGTTTATTGGTTACACATGACGATCACCTACCGTGTCTTAAAAATGTTTGATCACATGCCATTCACTTTGTAAAGGCGAATTTATTATCGTAGCTCTGTTTCCTAGGATTTGGGACCAATGCAACGTGGTTCAGGATTACCTAACAGTGTGGGACGGAGCTACCCACGACTCCCCCGTCTTGGTTCGTCTCTGTGGAGGGGACGCTGTCCCGGACATCATCAGCCGGGGGCCGAACATGTTGCTGGAGTTCCACACGTCACCTTACGACAACCCCTTTCATCCAGTACCCCTAAGCTATCTGCCAGGATTCGAGCTTGAAGTCCAAGTAAGTTGGAAATATTTTGTCTCCACTATATGATGTTTTCTGGTATATGTTTGTGTGTAGATTTCGAAGTGCTCTTCTACAGATTTAGCAGCTCAACGGATTACGGTGTATAAAGTGACGAGAACTTCCTCTTGATAACGCGAGTGACGTTAGGATACATTAAAAAATATTGTGAAAAAACATTGATAATATGATTACTATATTACTAGTCATATTATCGATGCACGTAGATATCTGAATTACGTAGATATCTGGCCCCTGGAGAGGTGAAAAGGATTGCAACGCATCGGCATAATTATGCAGATGTTCATGGGAGTCGGTAGTCGTTGAAAGGCTCCGATTGTTCGTTTATAATTTAAAAAAAACCTACATACTATTGTTTGTTTTAAATGTGTACATTTTTTTAAATATAAGGCAGTTTTCTTTTACTCTGCCCTAAACTTATGCTAACAGCTTCGACGATATTAGGTTTGAGTTCGAAATGGGTTTCATACCCCCGCTCGCCCACAGATGGGAGGGATGCATCCTGATGTGGCAAAGTTTATAATAGCTAATTTAACTATTGTTATCATAATCAGGGAGACCGCGGGAACCCTCATCCACCCAACAGGGACCAAACGTATAGTCGGAACCTTTACTGAATGAGACATAATGAATGTGACAGCTATGCTGTTTATAGAGCATATAAATAGAATGGCTGTCACTTTTTTCTTTTCACAGCGTAAGGGGGCAAAAGAGCAATCGTAGGCTTTTGATGACTACCGATGCCCATGGACATTCGCATGATTGTTACGCGGATGCGTTGCCCTCCTATCCCCCTCCCCCCGGCTACTCACGAACCGCACGAAACGCGACAACTTCACCGTCACTTTGCGTCTCTATCATTTTATTTAGCGGTACCTGTCTGTGACTCAATTCGGCTGCAATTTAACAATGAAACGTACATCACTTCATCCTTTTTCGTGCAATAAACTGTGAGAATCGAGTGTCAAAAAGTGGGGGGGGGGGGAAGAGGACAACACGTCGGCATAGTTATTATGTGGATGTTCATGGGCGTCGGTAGTTGTAAAATAACTCCTATTTCTGGTTTGCCCCCTATTCAATTAAAAAAAGAAGTAAGCGCCGGTTGTGTAAACCACAATCTGACTCACAGCCAAATACAATTTCATTTCCTCGTCAGGTGTTGTACGTGGAGAAGGACTCCCACTCGTATGTGACCTCGGACGGGCGCTGCCGCTTCGTGCTGCGCTCCTCGGACAAGACGAGCGGCGTGCTGCGGAACCCGCGCCACTCGCTGCCCCCCAACACCTCCTGCGTCTACTACTTCCAGGTAAGTGTTCAGTTTCAATCAAAACCTACAAATGGTACTGAATCTTAATTGAATATATAACAATATCGTCCCAGCCGAATTTCCGCTACAGCGGCCATCTCTATTGAGAAGAGCCATCTGCGCGGGACTTATTATATTTCGTAAGTGTTTGCGCAGACACAAGTGCACTCCCTATTCCCTCATTCTCCTGTTCCGGTGGGACGGCAATCCGACACGACCGGAGAGAAATCCGGCGCAGACCACGAGGTAGTTTATTGAATATATATAGCACGATATCACGGTGTTTTCTAACATTTTTCTTAAATATAGGAAGACAAGAATAGGGCATTTTAACCACTACCGACGCCTATGAACATCAGCATAATTACTATGCCGAAGCGTTGCCCTCTTTTAAACCTCTCCCTCAATGGCGCACCGGGTACTCAAAAACCGCGTGAAACGCGACACCGCAGATGTCACTTTACACCCGTAGAGGCACCTCCTTGGCCGTGCCGGCCCAATTCCGATGCAGCACTACCCCATACCTACATTTATACGAAATTTTTGTTTTTTTTTTTTTATTTTTTACATATATTTTTTGTAGCACTGTCCAAATTTTAAGCGTAGCGTTTCACGATTTTTATATTGTATTTGTCAGGCACGAGAATTGTGAGTATCTTTTCTAATATTATAAAGAGGCTTACTCGGTTGTTTTTTTTTTGTTTGCAATGTGCTCAGAAACTGCTGGACCGATGTTAAAAATTTATTTTAGTACTAGGGTCCTATAAATTATTGAAAACTAGCATCAAAAACACAGCCCCTAGCAGACATTTGCTATGTCATATATTGAATCCGTTCTCACGGTTACGTGTAATGTTTACGAGGACGCAATTAAAATTTATTTTTGTTGTCATATTTTGTAAAATATTCGTGCGTAGCCGGGGCAGATTACCATTAGTACATGATTTATTAGCCAAAATTTTTATCCTGCTATTTTCACGAAATTGAAACCTGCGCCTCGCGATTTTAACCACTTTTTTATATTAATTTTAAATGTATAAAATTTATAATCACCTTCACCACTTCTATAACACTTATAAGTTTATTGTATTAACAGGTTTTTTTTTATATAGAATAACACAGGGGGCAACAGAGCAATAAGAGCCTTTTACGACTACCGACGTCCATGAATGTCCACATAATTACTATATCGATGCGTTGCCCTCATTTTGTATAATTTCGTAGCATGCCGTATCGTAGCAATGCTAGTTTATTATTGTATATATATCATCACTATCAGCACATATCGGTCCACTGCTGGACATAGGCCCACTTCAATGAACGGCAAGACCACTGATCTCCTGCTACTCGCATCCATCCGGAAAGTAAATAATATGTATTGTAAGTAAGTGTTAATAATGTCTAAAAAACTACTATGGATGTAATGGAACAACGATATTAGTAATGCATACAATAGTCACATGATATTCACACACACACACACACATACACCCGCAACACACGCATATGCGCACACGCTGATACTCACACACACGCACACACACACACAGACACACACACACACACACAC
>JAFELO010000201.1:805844-878538 GCA_017140195.1 Eumaeus atala
CATCCTAAATTCGTACTGTTTTGAAAAAAATCAACAATTCTAATAACATTTATGGTCACACGCGTGTCTAGAACCTAAGTCCTCGTGACGTGTGGTTGAACAAGCTTATGCTTCTCTATAGACCACGAGGCAGTGATTATATAATTCTATTAAACTACCGTTACCCATGCGAACATGATGTTACGATGTTTTCTTTTTGTGACCTCGTCATGGACAAAAAGTCCCGAGATTTATAAGCAGTTAGGCGACTCATTGACTCGCCGATACCACCGGTTATTCAGAATTCTTGTAAATAGGACAAAAAGTCCCGAGATTTATAAGCAGTTATTGACTCGCCGATACCACCGGTTATTCAGAATTCTTGTAAATAGGAGGGTCGCAATGATATTCAAACCAGTGAAGTGTTTAGATCGATTACTCATCCGGACTTTTGGTCCCGCCTCAGTAGTTATGCAAAGCGCTTTGAAGCCTCACATTTATTTCTAACAAAGTCGCAATGATCAGTAAAATTTAATTGATCTCATATGTAGTGTATTATATCACTTCTTGCCAAATTTCATGATCCTAAGTCACCAGGAAAATGCCGAATTAGGTTTTATTGACAATACAAAGGACAACAAAATTATCATGTAAGGTTTACGTTTTCTCTTTTGAAATAGGGGATCCTAAAAATCATTTAAGTTAATGGCAATAGTTTAGAACTCCGTTTCCACTAAACCATGAGTAAATGGTCCGCAAATGAGTAAATGCGGACTGAACGCACGGAGTTTGCATAAAAATTACTCAGCGTGAAATAATAGGCCATTTGACTCACATGTCGAAATACTTTATATCATATATACCACCTTACACCTTTTATTCCTATTTGTATACAATTTTCTATTCCCTTTTCTCTAAAAATTCATCCAAATATACAAATAGAATGAATACATGTCACATTCTAGCTCTCAGTCTAAAATAAAACATGTGGGCTATACTTGTGACCTATATGTTGCACACGTTTATTCCATCTGATATAAATACTATTTTTGTTCCCTAACCTAGAAGACACAAAAGCCTTCGCTAACCCGTTGAAATGTAGAGGTCACCTCTACATTTCATCGCCAACTAGCGTCGCCAACTAGAAGTAGGGCCACCGAAAAAAAACTGTTTTTGCACGGGACAAAGAACGTATTTGAAGATTTGTAACAGCCGCATCTGAATACAGCCACCCTTTTTTGAAGTGCAATAGAAAAATAGAAAACAAACAAAGGATGATTGGCCCATTAGACGAGATGAGAGACGGAGGAGAATACATTTACACAACAACATCATGGATGTCTATGGGCATAACGACGAGAGGCTGGCTCAGTTTGTAACGTAGCGGTTAGTGCGCGCGTTACGCCAGAGGTCGCGGGTTCGAATCCCGCCTAGGTCATGGATGTAGAGATATGTATTATATGTACATATATATCATTCTTTTATATATAATAATTTATTTTAAAAAATCCGTTGTCTGGTGTAAATCGATGCGGTGCTTACAGCAGAACTTGGCTGGCGTGATGTGATAAGTCTACAGATATTATATTACTATTATTATGTCCAGCTAGGTGGAGTAACGAAAAGTGGCGGGCAGCAGCCAGAGACTTCGTGCTCATAGTGAGGTCTATGTCCAACAATGAATGAGAACAGGCTGACGATGATGACGATGAAGGACGGAAAAGTTTTCCGAGACGAGGGTCATTCTCTGTAGGAATTTAAAAGTTGGTGCTGCGCCTATAATAAGTGCACATAATTTGGCGTAAGTCCTGGTCACTTTAAACTGCATTGCGAAAGGAACACGATCTACGTCCATTCCATCAACCATCATACTCTAGTGCTTATTCTTCAGTACCATGAGATCTATTTTTATTTGCCGTCCTCTGTTGTAGGTCTTTGGCCTATTGAAAGAGAGGAAAGAAGGAGGGAAACACATCTGTATGGCAATAATACAAATGTGGGTCGGGAGTCTTCAAAGTGTTCCAACTGCTCGTTTGCTCCCCAATACTATAATAAATCTGAGGGTTCCATGATGATAATTCGTAAAATTGATGAAAAGCAAAGTATAAAACAGGCGATAGAAAATAAAGAAGGTATAAAGAAAGTTTCCGCTCAACGCGGCTGCTTCGCTATCGCTGTGGAGCACCTAATTACGAAATAACCTAATGGGTTGAACGCTCATTAGCGTAGAGTGGTGCTTTGAAAAATATTTTGCTATTGGCAGTAGCTGTTAAAAGTGGCAAGCATCCATATTATTATAGTCAAGTGTAACGTCTTCTGCCACGCACTACGAGTAGAATAGAGTATAGCAGGCGCGTTTAAGATAAGGCCCGACAAGATAGTGACTTATTGAGCCACGTACTGTTCACTGACGAGTGGTCTTTCGTAAAAACGGATGTTTTCAGTGCCCACAATGAACACCCAATATGGTCGGCCATCGCTATCAACGTCCATACTATGAAACCCGGAAGTGTGTAGAATTAAGGAAACGGATATATTAAACAGCACTTTCGAAAAAAAATATTCAAGCAATTAATAATTTGTTAGCGATTTACTTAAAATACAATCAGCAGATAGGGCCACGTGAGAAGTTCATGACACGTACCTGCGACGCCAGTACGCGCGGCGGTATTTTCAAAGTCAAATAAAGCCCAAAAAGAAAGACATCACAAGGAACAACAGGGATAAAACACCTATTCCATTTATGATATGGAATAATATTTATTTGAATTTTTTTAATGAGGAAAAAATGAGTAATATGACTAAATGAGATGAATAACAATTTAATGTCGATTATGATAATGCCCTTAGTGGGAACATTAGGATAAAATATATTTTCGTCGTCTGTTACCTGTAACACAAGTCCTTATGGTACCTGCTACAGGGCTAGGCTAACGGGATGTGACATGTCTACAGATATTATTATTCATAATAATATTATAGGTGTTGATAGTCATTAGAACCTCTGACTTTCTTTTGTCCACTAATACTATGAAAAAATTAAACATAATTAACGCGACTGTTTTAAACATTTCTTTTACCCAATATCACGCGCGTTAAGATAAATCTAACAACTCCTTAGAGCTGTTAATCCGTAATGCTGGTGAGGTTTTTTAAACGGGGACCATAAAATCTACATACACAGACAATGTTTCCAATATTCTGATTGACCAGAAACTATTTTCAAAACTTATTCAAGTTCTGAGAAATGGTCTCTACTGAAAACGATTGAAGTCAGGCGGGACAACATGATCGGACATCTGATAGTGCGTGAAATTTTATTTATGACCAACTTAGAAGTAGAGATAGAAGGAAAGCGAGATAACGGGAGAGAGACGCAGTTTTAAAGAAAAATGTAATGTCATATCTTACGGAGAACTAAAGAGTCTTGCAATGACAAGAAGAGAGAGGTAAGAGTTGGCCTGATTCAAGAACCTATCTATTAAAAGTAATAAATAATGTTCAAGCTGTGAATGTCTATGGCAGTCTTCGGTACTTACTAGAGGCCAGTTGATATTAATAACAATAATAATTCATTTATAATAAGTAATAATTGATTTTAGTATGTCTTGAATGAATACATGACCTTCTATACAATAAAAAGTATACATTGAAGTTGAAGTCATTGTTTTTAATAATGTCGATTAATAAAACAACAATATAAGTTTTACAATGGGGCATCCGTAGCCCTTGCATAGCGCGCGAAACAACAATACACGTAACAGCCTCATTTTGTCTACAGCGGTCATCTCTAATAGAGAGTATCCAACTGAGCAGGTCAACTCTCTGTTCCCGTATTCTACTATCCATCCGTATTCATTTCTCGTTGGGACTGTAGACCGATGCTATCAAGAACAGTACCTACACGACGGCATGGCGCGCTCTCAGAGCCAAGCGACACCGGGGTGTTATTAAAAGTTTAAAAGTCACAACAAACCTTTTTGGTCCCACCTGGGATACGAATCTGGGATCTAATAAATTTAACATTAATTAAAAGGTAGCTCACACGATTACGCCGTAAAGCGACTACTTCAGTGTCGGTTTCGTGTAGTTTGTGAGTAGCTGGTGGGCCATTGGAGGGGCGGTGGAAAGAAAGGCAAAACATTTGCGTAGAAACTACTGCCGACGCCCATGTTCACGGGCTCCAATTTTTCGTTTGCTCCCCTATGCTACAAAAAATGCAACTACCATCGCCAAAAGGCAGGCACAAAATAAAACATTTTTTAAAATTTAAATAAAATAATAATTTACCCGGTCACTTTTCACCGGTTTGAAGTGTTTTGCGGAATTATTTTTATCAAAGCCAGTATCGAATATTGACAAACACTTACCGGATATTTTAAAACATTTAAAAAATATCTAGTTAGCAAAATTTTATAGCTAAAATATGACGATGACAAATTTTTAGGTTAAATATAAAATGGTAACGCCGTTGTTTCGTTATTTAAAAAATTCACCACTTGAATTTAGAATGGATGAGCAAGTCAAGTCCTTTTGTTAGCACTTTAATCAGAAAAGTTTCCTTGTTCGTTGGAGATTCTGTGTAAATAGTGCACCTGGCTGAAGCAAATCACTTCCTACTTGTAGTCTGTGTACCTTGGAAGTAGGTCTTGCTTTATTGAGAAAATGTCTATCTTGCTGCAAGAAAATATATGCTAACCCAGAAACACAAATGCATATTGTAACAACGAGATCTGGAGTTTCGAATGCATTTTAGAAAGTATGTTTTCAAAGGCGTGCTATATTTAGATATTAATTTAAAATAAGAACCGTCTTTGGAAGCTGAATTCTATTTTCAAGTTATTTCCTGTTCTATCAAATTCCTTAACAAAAATAGGAAGACTAGGACAAGGAGAAGAGCATTGCGTTTACAACTTGTATAGCGTATTTTTTTTTATTAATTGCATTAATTGCAATAACATGAGAACGTTCGGTTGTTAAATCTTCATCCTATTATTCCTTCTCATCACAAATCTACGAAATCGATGTAATTACAGCTAGTTTAAAGTTCTCCTTCTTAGTGAAATGGAAAGAACAGTTCTGTTTCGTCTTTTGATCTAATCAACTCTTAAATATCTCTCTTACTACTTTTTTAATAATATAATTATGTACTCGTATGTAGATTTTTGGTGGAAGTAGTGCAATTCTGCACTGCATCCTTCTATGCAACGGAATTGGGACAGCACGAGCGGGGAAGTATTTCTCGCTCACTTAATACCGGCGTAAGCAACAGCTCGTTTTGTGATTAGCCGGTCGCCCATTGGGGTGAGGATGATGGTAGGGCAACGCATCCGCGTAAGAATCATGCGAATGTTCATGGGCGTCGGTGGCCATAAAAAGGCTCTGATTTCTCGTTTATGCCCCCCCCCCCTGCTCCTCCTCATTGCTATAAAAAAAGTAGATAAAATCGAAAATTATCTTACCTATATTATTATTAATATAAACAGCCACATTAACAACCCATAATGCGATGCAAATACGAGATCACTTTATAATTCAACTTCTACACATATTATTAAACAATGTTCGTATTTATAAAATTTGATATTTTTGAACAATCCGAAGCACAATTAAGAAGTAATTTATCAATTTTTTTATTACTCAAGTCCAATAACTTCTTGCATTAATTGATTTGGATTTATTTCGCACTTTTGATATTTCTTTCATTGCAAGTTTACTTTTATGGTTTAGTATAAGTCCAAAGCAACATTTTATTAATGTTGTACACATAGGAAAAACTGTTACTGGCATTGCTCTTTACTGTGACTGTTAATTGTCATGCCGTTGGTTTTCTTAGTAAAAAAATAATAATGATCACCGGTTTCCTTAAAATCTGAACGGACTTTTGTTCAGTTTTCACCAATACATAGCGGCTACCGAGCAAGACTGCTATATAGTTTGTTAAAGTAGCAACCAGACCTCTGTTGTTCACGGGCGTAGCCACGGCCGGTCTCTAGTTAAAGTTCTTCCCATTTTTACTCAACACCATTTGTCCATAGTTGGAGATGACTGATAAGAAGTCCCTGCTTGGTTCATTTTGTCGAGAGGAATCTCCGAGGCTGTGCGACCACGCGCTGCTGTCCAACGCTACCCGCGCCACCCGGCCCTGCGCGCCCGCCGAGAGTTACATCACAACGGGGCCAGCATTGACTATACTGCAGGTGAGTGCAATTACGAGGTGTAGGGTACAGGACATTGTAGGGAGAGTCATTGTTGCATTGACAGTGAATTGATCCTGCGCGTCGGAAACAGCTCTCGCTCAAGGAACATCAGCCTAAAATGATGGCTATTTTGTCGGATTTCATGTGGCTCGCCTCTAAGCCCATTGGATGCAAGATTAAGAAAGATTACTCCTTTTTTATTATAATGATACAAACGGGTATCTACTGACGCCCATCTACACCCGCATAAAAGCTATGCAGATATGTTAGCTAACGGACCACTGGGAACTCACCCACCGCTCAAAACGTGACAGCTTATCCGTCAAATTGCCATCTGCATAATAATTTTCTCTCCTAAGGTATAAAACAAGTGAAACGTTTGTTCTTACAAACATACAACGTTTATATAATATAACCGTCATATTTTTTTGGAATTTATTCTATAAGAAATGATTTAAATAATTCAAAAAAATTGAGATGTAATATCACGTAAAACAGTCAATTGTCGAGCGTACCAAGAGCGTAGCGCTGCACGTGCGTCAGGATAAAATCAAATCGCGTATGGGATTTCACACACAGGTCTTTACATCATATTATATTGAATGTATATTTATTCCATCATTATATTTAAGAGAGTAAATAATATATATCATATTGATATATTCGTTTCCGCCAAATATTCTGATCATTAATATTAATTAAGATATAGAAATGCGGGAACGTAGTGTAAGTAATATTGCAAAAAGGAAGGCGGAATTAATTACACACAATATATTATCTCGGCGGCCTAAACTATCAGCAGAAGATATTTATGCAATGTATGGGCTTTAGGACAATAGAACCAAGAGTAGATATTTATGACATTCCGCGTGTAGTATCTTAGTAGGCAATATCATTACATTATTTATATAGTAACAACTTACAAGTACAATAACAGTAATTAACACACGCTAAAATGTGAAAATTTAACTAAAAAGAAATATTGTGTAAACTGTATTTATCTATTCAGGTGTTACCGTAACATTCATTTAAAATTCATAGTATTTAACATCTATACTATTTTACTAGGGATCCGCCGCGGCTTCGCCCGGAAATAACAGGGGCCAGTTACATCAATAACAAGTTATTTGTTAAAAACCTTCCTTGACAATCGTTCTATCCTTGGCTGAAAACAGCATGGAGATTCGTTTAGTAGATTTTGAGGTAATCTATCATATACACATAGACAGCTTTTAGGGACTTTTTTTTGTTGACGCGGGGAAAAGCATTTACGCACCTGCAATGGCCCTGGGTAGAGCTCAGTTGTGAGTGGGACTCGCGGCACATGATAGTGCCGAATACCCACGAAAACATAGCGAGTGTCATCAGTGCAGCCATTGGTGTGGTGCCCCGGAACAATAAATCATCAAGGCACCTCGACGGCTAGTCAGTTCCCCAAGGGACCAACTCCACATCCACAGATGGGGTTGCCCGGAAGTAGAAGACAACCTCACCGACTTTAGGACAGTGCAATCTGGTGAGGTTTCCATCCTCGCCCATGTTCCGTGCGCAAAAGCGCCTCCTCCTGTTGCTCTTTATAAGAAGATAGGACCCTCTTCTTATAAGAGGAGAGCGATTCCTGCTCCTGATCTTTAGCTCCCTATTCTTGTAAGAGGGGTGCACAGGACCTCCTCGGTTCAATTGGCTTCACCTGTATTCACCCCAGGCTACTAAGCCACGACAATGCTGGAACCTTGGTGGGGAGCTTCTAGGGACTTTGTCTTATATTAACTATACACGTTTTTTTCGTTCTACATGACAAACATGACGTCAATATCATACTGCCGTAAATAAATTACAGTTTTATAAAATGCGACAAAATAAAAAAGGTAGAGGAGAATTACCGATTATAAATATATACCAAACTACATTTTTGAGTAAGCTAACATGGCTTATCTCTGAATCAAAGGAGTGTGTGCCGCAATCCCGAACACTTTACCAATTGCACTTTACAACCGAACCAAGACCTGACTCATTAGACATGGAACCGATTGCTGTACCCTCGGATCTATACAAATAAATTTATTAACTAGGTCATGATTTTCAAATGAACTTTTTTATATTTTCTGATTAATTCTGTTGATTTAAAGCCCATATGTGAAGTGAAACCAGTTTATTTTTAACGCGTGTTAGTAATTTTGTACGGTCTGTATGATTAGTTTTTTAATAAAACAAAGCCAAGGGATCTTTTTTTTTTGATTTGGTCCGTATTGTAGAATTACATCACGATGTCCTACCGGTCACAACTTCTCCGTCTATATTTTTAGTGTAGAAATTAAGGTTCCTTCTCGTATTTTTGTCTCATTTTAGTATCTATACCAATAATATAAATCTGAAGAGTTTATTTGTTTGTTTGAAATTGCTACTCTCAGGAACTACTGGCCCGAATTGAAAAAATATGTTTGTGCTGAATAGTCCATTTATCGAGGAAGGCTATATATAGGCCATAAACCATGACGCTACGATTTATGGCACAGGAATTGGATGTAACCGCGGGGTAATGCTAGTATTGAATTGCTACGTTACAGTGTCATATGTCACCCTTGTTTTTTGTTCTTTTTTAATATAGAATAGGGTGTAGGAGCGAGGAATCGGAGCCTTTTTACAACTACCGAGGCCCATGAAGATCTACATAAATACTATGCCGATGCGATGTCCTCCTTTGACCGCCCCCCCACAAACGGGCCACCGGCTACTCACAAACCGAACGAAACACGACACTGAAGATGTCACTTTACGGCGGGATCAAGTGAGCGAGAGGTACCTACTTCCCCGGTCGTGCCGGCCCAATTCCATTACATAGGAGAACCTAGTGTCATGTATTACGCACGGCACTCCCTCCTCTTATGTAGCATGGCATTACCTAGTCGGAAAACGGGGTGTCGACGCGAAGAAACGCATTTTCGCACATGCACTGGGCCTGGGTGGGATCCAGTGGTCTGTGGGGCTCGCAGCACATGAAAGTGCCAAGTACCCACAAAAACCACCGCGAGTGCCACCAGTGCCGCCTTTAGTGAGATGCTCGGAATAACAAATCATCAGGGCACCTCGACGGCCAGTCAGCCCCCTCTACCTCCGCAGATGGAGGTTGCCCGCACCACAGGACAATCCCACCCACTTTGGGACTGTGCAATGGGATGAGGTTCCCATCCTAGCCCCTTACCCCGTGCGCAATGGTGCCGTCTCCTCCCGCTATTTAGTCCCCTCTTATAAGTGGGGTACAAGGAGCTCCCGCTTCCTCGGTTCAATTGGCTTCGCTCAAGGAGTCCAGGTACAACCTAGGCTACTGAGCACCACCGACACGACAAGGCTAGAACTGAGGTGGGGATGCATGCACTGTTCCTGGCGTAAGTTATACATTAATAATTTCAAAGCAAAGCCAAAGACATCGTTCTATGCATGTATGTAAGAGCTTAAATTTCGATTGACAGTGGAGAAAAGAGAAATTTGTTTCCGTTCCGAACATCACCCAAGTTTACAGATAATATTTTTTGGCATTAATTTTGTAAGATCATAAAATATCTATTAATCATTGTGTATGTAGAAAAAAAAGTTACAGGTCTAAACATTAGGAATTCTACAGTAAACCCTTCGTCCCGGTCAGTATAGAACCGACTATGAAAAATACGTTTGCATTTTTAATTTAAACGAAACGAGTCAATTGTATAATGATAAAACTTTACCGGTCTCAAAATAATTGAACGAATTCGTATTCGAAGGCAGTTCTGTGAATAAACGAAATATACGGAAAAATATATTCACTTTAGACTCGATATTGTACAATATATTTTTTTAATTAAGGCAATAATACTTTAAAATAGTACTGTGTTATCACTGCATTATAGCCAAATAAACTTTTTTTTTTTGTTGACGCGGGGAAACGCATATACGCGCTTCACTAGCCCGGGGCGGGGTCCAGTGGTGTGTGGGGCTCACGGCATACTATAGTGTCGAATACCCTCAAAAGCCAGCGGTAGTACCATCAGTGCCGCCTTTGGTGAGGTGCCCCGGAACAACAAATCATCAGGACACCTCTACGGCTAGTCAGCCCGCTACGGGACCGATTCGAACTCCACAGATGGGGTTCTCCCGCACTACAGGACAACTCCACCAACTTTGGGTCTGTGCAATGGGTGGGGTGGGGTGAAAAGACGACACGTTATGGGCGGTTTGTGAGTGCCAAAATTTTTAATGTGTAAACGATGACAACACGAGTACGAGTACAATCGGTGAGACTATTTTATATTACTTTATACTCGTTGTGTCCTTGGAACGGTGTTGTGCTATATTCCAACCTAATCGGAGCAGCACGAGAGGGGAGGTACCTCTCGCCCTTGATATGATACCTTCACACAGTGAAAGCTGTGCTGTCGGTTTATTCCGGTGTGTGTTTCCCATGGCCCTTTAGAGGAAATGCGCGTTAGGGTTAACACGTTAGTATGACCTCTAAGCAGATGTTCATGAGCATCGGTTATCACTACAAGCAGACTGCTCGTTTGCGCCCTTGTAGTTCAAACCCTGTATGGTCCCACCAATAGCTAGCTCGATCGGTAGCCAATATAAAATGTTCTTAAGATAAATGGAGTTAATCGTGTAATAGATCAGATAGGGGCTTATATAAATTATTAGTAGGGAGTGGATATATCGCGCACATATATCAAGATACCAATACTAAGTGTGATTTATTTTCAAATAAAACTTTGAGCGTACAAAATTACTCGACTTCCAATTGACGTAAAAATATACTTTGTTTTTATGTTATATTTTTCGGGATATCTCTGCAGGAAACGATTTTAGATGAGAGAAATACATGGATAGTAAATTCGTGTCATTTGGCGAACGTAGCATCAGCGTAACGCTTTAAGGCGCTCACATCTGCACGCTTTTCACTTAAAAATCTTCCAGTTGTGTGCATCGACTAATAAACTAAAACTTTGGAAGAGGTAGTGCCATGCTTCATAGGAGGACGTAGTGTCATGTATAGTGCATGACACTACATCCTCCTATGCAATGGAGTTGGGCCGGCACGAGCGGGGAAGTCTCTGTCGTGTTTCGTGCTATTTGTGAGTAGCGCGTCTGCGTAACAATCATGCGAACATCCATGGTCGTCGGTAGTCATCAAAAGGCTCGATCCTCGTTTGCCCCCTTAAGCTACTAAAAAGAACATAGTTCTATTGCTATTTATAACAATGAAAAAGACACCTCTATCGTCACCCTAGAAATTAACGTTTCAAACGATGTACTCAGGCTTTAATTAACAAACATAAGACGTTATTTTGTTGACGCGTGGAAACGCATTTACGTGCCATCACTGGCCCTGGGTGGGGGCCAGTGGCGTGGGGCTCGCGGCACATGATAGTGCCGTATACGGGAACCACCGCCTGGTGACCCATCACTATAAACGGCCTATTCTTGTCTATACAGAATCAACATAGGCCTTTAACTTCAGCCCCCTACTGGATGTGGACTCCAGATTTCCTCTCCTTTTTCCGTCCCTCATTGAAGAGCAGTATTTAATGAGCCACTATAAAATTACCGAAGTGCTTATCTCATATCAATAAATAATAATAGCAATGACACATCCGTGACCATGGTAGCTGTAAGGCTTCTGAAACGTCGGTATTGTAATATGATTGTATAAACTGCGTAAAAAATTCCTTACAGAATTTTTGTTATAACGTATATCATTCGCATAAATGGAAAAAAAAATTTATGCTATTTCCACTAGTTTATTGATTTAAATTATGTACATGAAATAACCAACATTATCCACTATTTCATTATGAGCTATAGGTCGAAACCGGTCGAAAGTTACCTAATTTAAATTAAAAAGCTAGGGGAAATAGTATTGTTAAAAGAAACGAGTAAAAAGCTTATTATTATCATTGGTAATGTTAAAAAGCTGGGATATAAGAGCATATTCTAACCCTTACAAGTAATGGCCCTTGCTTTCTGTTTAATTTCATTAACTGCTTCATTATGACTACCATAAATATTTGATAGGCCCTTAAATGTGATCCTAAGAGTTATGCATATATTATTTTATTATTCCCGAACCGAAAGCTGTGAGTAACGTCTACTAAAGGTATTTTTATGGCATAAGGGGGCAAACGAAAAATTCTGAGTGTTGTGACGGCTACCCGCACCCACAGACATTTACATAATAATTGATTAGCAGAAGTCCTTCCCCTTCAGTGAGTGACTGGCATTTATCCAACCCCACGAAACGCGACAACATGTCTCCCTTTGCGGTGGTATCATGTGAGCGAGAGGTGCTACTACGGTCGTGCCCTCCTAATTACGCTACAAAACACAGTGCATCCTATGTTACATTGCAGCGGAATTGGGCCGGCACGACCAGCGAGGTATCTCTCGCTTACATGGTACCGGCGTAAAGTCACATCCTCGATGACGCCTTTTGTGCCATTAAAGAGTAGCCGGTGGCCCACTGTAATAAAGGAGATCAACGCAACGGCATAGTAATTATGCGGATGTTCATGGAATTCGGCAGTCGTAGACATGCTCCGGCTAGACATTTGGCCAGTATAATAAATAGATAGTATAAAAAAATTATCTACAACAGCTCGACATTTGTATGCCGCTCGGGTTTTTTTTCGCTCGTGATATATGAAATCATTTTACATGTACTTTGTTATGATAAGTTATAGTAAAGTAGGTAGGTAGGTAATATGTATTTCTATAGTAAAAGACTTAAATACATATATAAAATTTCTGAAATTAAATAAAAAAATATTAAACATATTTCCGTCGTGTAGTACCTGTAACACAAGTCCTAACGATACTTAGCACAGGGCTAGGTCGACGTGGTGTGATAATTCCACAGATATTATTATTATTATGAACAAACCCATAGCATTTTAGTTATCAATGTTAGATATTGTTTACTGTTATTTTGAATGAAAAAATAAGTGTATTTTAGGGTAGCATGGTTTCATAGCGACTTTACACAATATGTGTTGTTAAATTGTTATAATTTCAATTTATCAATAAGTGACATGTTACACACATGACTGACCCGGTGTTTTTCATTCGCCCGTTCTTCTCAGGACAAGGGTTGAACCGGCGGTGGAACCGTTCAAAAAGTATTTTCTATACTTCTATTTTAAATAGTAACATTCGCATTTATGTCAGTATTTTGTATATTTTTTCCATAAGAAGGCAACTACATGACATGAATTGGTGCATGAGAGTTAGTAACAGGATATTCGAAGGCATGTTATTCTTTTATTTGAATACTAGCCACATCCCGCAGTTTCAACCACTCTGTTCCTATACGTCATATGGACTATATAATCGCATTATATAGCCCTTATCCTTCCTCGTGATATGGTCTTTTCAACACAAAAATATTTTTTTTAATTCGGTATAGTACTCCCTGAAGTTAGTGCGTTGAAATAAATAAACTCTTCATTTTAATATTATCAATATTGATTGTTTCAAACAAAATTTTAAACTATCAAGTAACAATGACATGTATTCATTAGCGCACACTTGAAGCGCCGTTCGACTTATGAGTTTTTCCTTGTTCTAACGTCGCTAAAGAAACGATTCACTACAAGCTTACTGAGTAACAACATATTAAAATAAAGATGAAATCCCATCACGCTAATAGAATTTACCTTAGACAACCGTTGAATCTAAGTTTCTACAATAGATAATTAGCTATTTATCCGTTGGTCTTTTGAAAAAGTTTCTTTGTGAGTTCATACTTTTTCAGTTCACAAACACTGCTCTTTCACCGTGCCCGCTCCGCTATGCATAGCCTGGAATGACTTTGCTTCAATGAAAAAATGTAACACAAACAAGGAGCACGGCATTACTTTTGAATAGCGTAACTGTTCTTTGCTGCAAACGTGCCACTCGATTTAACTATTGTTAACTTTTTTTAAATCGATTTAAAGTGTTTGACGTACGTGTAAATTTGTTAACGTAACGTAAATTTTTATGTATAATTTTTATCTTATGATATCTATTTTTTATAGCATAAGGGGGTAAGTGAGCAGTCGGAGACTTTTGACTGACTACCGACACCTATGGACATTCGCATGATTGTTACGCAGTCTCTCTGCCCTCCTGCTTCCCCCCGCCAAGGCCACCGGTTACTCACAGAACTCTCGAAACGCGACAGCAGGGCTGTCACTTTACGACGGTATCAAGTGAGCGAGATGTAATTCGACGGTCGTGCTGGACCAATTCCGTTGCATAGTAAGATGTGGTGTCATGTACCATGCATGGCACTACCTCCTCCTATGCAGCATGGCACTACCTCTTCCTATCCATATTTGCTCGTCGACACAAAAAAATGTTGTCAATTTCATTACAATTAATAGATGGTTCTATTGCTCTTCACGTGACAACGTCTTGTAAATCGATAGGTGTATGCGCGGTAAAATATGACGTCATACTAACGTGTGACGAATGGGCGGAGCTGGGCGAGCGAAAGAGCGTAGCAATTCGTCTCTTTCACCATCGGGCGATGCTTTCAATTAGAAAACCTTTACCACGTTTAATTATATCTCCCGTAACGAAAACAGGAATAAACAATACTTTTCAAAAATCGTTATAATTTTAAATTATGCGTCGATATTAATTTCATATGTAATCCTCCTTTACAAATTAATGCAATATACTCGTAATTGATACAGGCTGCGTAATTGAATATATCAGATAATCCACAACGAGCACGTATTATATATTGATTGTTGATTAATTTCACTAAAACATACCAGATAAACACTAAGCCTATAGAAGTATTACTCTCCTCCGAGTCCTGCTAATGTAACAAATTCGAAATATTATGTTTATGTTTGCTATTTTTCTGAAAATAATAACGGTTCCCTTGGTCAATCTTACATGGGTACGGAGCAGTGCTAATTTATAATAAAAAGGGCAATACTTATCTCTGAATTAATTATAGAAATATGTATATCCTATATCTGTATATATACCGCAGAGCTTGAAGACAAAATTCGTCAAACAATGCGTTCGCCCCGTGGTCGAAACTTGGTCTCTTAATTTAGGACTGGTCCGCAAGTATGCGATAGCTCAACGGGCCATTGAACGTGCTATGTCGGGTGTTTCTCTGTCCGACAGAATTCGTAACGAAGTCATAAAGCAGGGAACTAAGGTATCCGATATCACGTGACGAGTAAGCTCGCTGAAGTGGCAATGTGCTGTTCACATACTCTGAAGAAGCGATGGCAGATGGGCCTGTAAGTTTTGAAGTGGAGACCGCGTTTAAGAAAACGAAGTGTTGGTCGACCGTTCACCAGGTGGGAAGACGACCTCCGTGCAGTAGCAGGTCCGTGATGGATACGAGTAGCAGGAGATCGGTCGTCTTGGCGTTCATTGAGAGAGGCCTATGTTCAGCAGTGGAACGGTAAGGGCTCACAATGATAATGATGATTATGATACCTGTATAACCTATTTTATTAATGAATTACATGTCCCGAAAAAGATTTTTTGGAAATTGAACTTCTAATGGGGAGAAAGACGGGGGAAGGGGTTAGAAGATTATTTAGAATTTAACCATACTATAAGGATAAAACCGCGGAACGCTACTATTTAATTCCTTTATCTTCTCCAAATTACTGGGGATTGAAGGAGGAGAGTAATGAATGTAGAGGAGGCAAGGCAGGTATGTAAGGACCGTGATGTACGGCACTCCGTTCCCTTCTGCCTTCCCCATTAGGGAACTGTCGTGAAGATGTCTTGTTGTTGCAATTAAATAGGTAGCGTCTCGGAAATTACACACGTAGGTAGGCGCCATAATTTCTGCAGCGTGATGTCCTAACTCTGATCTTAGTTACAAACTTACACTATACTACATTGACAGACTTATATAAATCATAACATTTTTTTATGGTTTCAAAACATAATAGGAAAAAAACAGAACCTTTCTAGGACCACTTAGTCATACGTCTGTCTGTTCATATGTACGTTTTTCAAGACTTTTCTTAAAAACCCGTGGAAGGATCAAGCTGAAATTTACGTCGAATGCCAAGGCCACATTTTACGTTTCCATAGGAGTCGTACACAAACAATTTAGCAGCACGACTTTTCAAGGTTTTAAAACGTTGCAGACCTTTGTATTTAACATATTAATTATTTCAACAATTTTGACCGACCTATTTGACTATAAGTTTTGTGAAACAAATGCATTTAAAAATTTAATTTCTTACCTGATATAATATTCTACGTGCCAGTAAAGTTTAGAGTTTTGAGACAATGTTGCTTTTATATTATTTGTTTATTTATGAGGTTAAAAAAAAGATTACGTTATATTTTTCTACTAAACTGCATAGTTAGTCGGTAGATAAAACACTCTTAAAATAAGTACACCAACGTTCGCTCGTAAGTAAGAGGCTGTTGCAGAATTATAGTCGAATCGGGCTGAAATGACCGGTGACGTTTGTCTACCGCCAACTCACAAACTGAACTTGCTCCCAATTTATAGCAGTGTTAACAGGGCAGGTACTTCAGAGGTCGTGATGACATAATTTTGCTGAAATACAGCACTAATAATAATTATGATGATAATTAAAGCTTTTATTCTGCAAAAATTAACACATATATTTATTTTACATTACAATCATTTTTTTAATTATTATTATTAAACTTTAAAATTAATTTCTTGTTTTCTATGGGCGTCGGTAGTCCCTTAAAGGCTCCGTTTTTCAGGTTGCCTCTACTATAAATAAAAATAAAATTTTATTATCTTTATCGTAAAACAGCTTCTTCTTCGTCGTCCCCTCGATTCTACGTCGTCCCCTCGATTCTGAGGATTGTAACATGTTCTTCACTACTGTCACTTGTCCTGCGCTGCATGGTACGCGCGGTGTAGACGACCCCCGACAGCCTCTCTTGTTTGGTTAGACCATCTTATTGGAGTACGACCTCAAACCCATTTGGTGTCCTCCATTTGACCCAGTATTATCAGTTTCTCCAGTGGATGCCTAATGTGACCGAAGAAACTCAGGGTTCTCTTTCGGTAGATGGGTGAGAGCCGTTTGGGGATGTTTAGTTTATTTAAAATGGACACGTTCGTTCTCATGGCCACGGGAGTCTAATAAGCCTTCTCAAACACCACACTTCAAAGGCATCGATCTTACTGCGTTCACGACTTTTCAAGCACCAGGTTTCTGCACCATGTATGAAGATCGACAACACGAGAGTCCGCACAGGTCTAACCTTTGTTATACAGCGAATATTCCTGTTTTTCCAGATCTTTTCCAAGCTAGTCATCGCACTCTTGGCCGTGGCAATACGACGGATCAGCTCTTTATTACAGCTGCCATCGTTACTCAACATCGAACCCAGATACACAAATTCAATCACCTTCTCGTATCCCACTTGGGACTTTGACGGCTGGAGTAGTTACCCTCGGTCCATCTCCATGATTTTGGTCCTGGACTGACTGATTTTAAGATTTTCATCCCCAATTCGTATCAATATTTGCTGGACGCGGTTTGTCTGTGGTGTCATCTCATATCTGAGGATCGTAAGGTTTTCGCCGCCCACTGTTACTCCACCGCTCCGCCTTCAAGCCCTCTCCTCATTATGTATCCGCCGTACAGGTTGAATAATTTAGGAGATAATGAGAAATCTTTCCGTACTTAAAAGTTTCTGACCTGGAGTCTCCTAGCCTCACACTAGATTCATCAAGGTACAAATTCTGGAATGTCAAATGGAGATATGCCCATTTGGATTAGGATGTCAAACATAGTGTTCCATTAAACGCAGTCAAATGCTTTGGCGTAATCAATGAAACCCAGCACCAGGGGCTTATTAAACTCGCGGCATTTTTCAATGAGTAGGCGGACGTTTAATATTTGCTCCCTTTGCTCTTTGGAAACAAATCCCGCTTGTTCGTAAGGGCTTTAGTCATTTCTAAAGGACGCCAATTATATACAATGTGGAGCGTTACTTTGCTCGCGTGTGACATTAGAAATATGGATCGATAGTGGTCACAATGTGGCATCGTGGAACTCTTTTTATGAAGCGGGATAAATGCAGATTGTGTCCACTCTTCTGACGATGCACCCGTTATCCACACTTTCTGTAAGATGGGATGCAAAATTTTAATGCCATTTGGTGGAAGGTGTTGTGCCATTTTTGCCCATATTTTTGTTTGTTTGTTTGTTTTATGTTTTATGCTCACTGTGGCTGCTTATATTTCGGATATTAGGATACCTACTTCTTCACTGTGATCGTCCCACTTTCTGTGGATTTCAAGCCGTCCTTTGTCCCAATATAGCTCGTTACAGTAATCCCTCCACATTCTCAGTACCTCAATGAAATTTGTTATGGCTTTACGATTACTATAATCTACAATCCATGTCCTGGCTTATAGAGCCTGCTCAAAGTTTCAACTTTATTAAATAGGTACTTTACTTGTGACTTCATAGCGCGCTGCTCCATTTCCTTACATATACCGTCTATCTGGTCGTCTTTATCTATCCTAACTGATCTTTGTACTTTCCTGTGTAACGCATTATACAGCTTAATATCTGGTTGACTTTTCAGACCTTCTTTCTTCAGATTTCTCCTCTCTTCAATAAACACCCATGATATATTACTAAACCATCCTTTCTTCTTGCTGTATTTCTTATAATGTCCGCTTATTTATTTGGCTGTTGCCAGGACTACGCCTTTCAATTTGGTCCATTCATACTTGCCAGAATCGAAGAGATCCATTCCCATTTGCAAGGAGTCCATTTTTGGTTTAACAGCTTTACCAAATTCTATCAAAACTGGTTGTGTCAGAGCAACTAGTATTGTTGATCGTTTCTTCGCACATTTGATACGAAGTTTGAAGTCCGTTACTAAAAGCTGATGCCACAGTCAGCATCCGGGTACGTCTTAGTATTGGTTTTGTTTAATTGAAGATCGCCACTTTTTCGGATCATGATTTAATTTATCTGGTTCATATATCTCCTACCGGGGGCACCCATGTACACAATTTCCTAGAATGATGTTCAAACCACGCATTCATGACCGTTGACTGATTCTCCACACAGAAGTGCAAAAATGTTCCACCACGTTCATTAATGTTTCCTAGACCACAATAACGAACAGTCGACCCATTTAGCACGTCCTCTTACGTATTGCTTTATTGCGAAGGTTGCTTCGCAATAAAGTCGACCTTGACAAGGGTTATTTTCTGAGATGGTATAGTGCTAAATAGCTCTTTCAGCTGGGATTAAAACTGCTGCTCTTCCCGTTCTGTTCTCGGTACATCCCTCCTCGTGGTTGATGCAAATATCTGAATGATTTTTAATGGCATCGGTTTCGCAGCTAGTCTCAGTAAGATAGTTATGTTACTATAAGCTCGGTAACCCTTCACAGCTCCTTGATATATACTTGGTAACATGAATGTCACAACAGGAATGGGGTGGCCCATTCCTGTTGTGACATTCGACTCCAGAGTAATAAACTGTATTACGTTCGCTTGTGACACAATGATCATTGCCCCTACAGTAGACTTCACTGAAACCTAAGATACCGATCTTTCACCTCCGTATATCCTTCTCCACAACCTTCGGCTTACCTGGCTCTGTCAGTCCTCTCACGTTCCAGGTTCCAATACGCAGGTGTTTGTTCAGCTTGCCTTTGTTCTTTGAAATTTTATCATCACCGGTTTTAGTGTCACTGGCCGCCCGGTGGTCCGCCGCACAGTGCTGCAGATAGCGGTGCTGCTGGTAGGAGCACATTTCACACTATGCAACCCGGAAATGCAAAGGCGCCAAGGGTCAGTCGGATCTCATGAAATACTAGTATTATTAGCGGACATTTCCATGGGTTTTCTAGGGAAAATAGTGCAGTAGTTTTCCGTTGCCTTCTTCACCAGACTTTTGAAGTTACTAGCTCCAAGGCCACCGAAGCCTCTTCCCACCTCTTACCTGGTTGGTTGAATGGTTATCCTGCCATTAACTTATTAACTGCCAGGCGTCTGCCATTTGTTAGCCGACGTGGTGCCCCACGTCGGCTAACAAATGGCAGACGCCGCCGACGCCGATATCGCTATTGCTACAAACCATTGACGCGTGCAGGAGAGGTTGACATTTGGGTCGGGTAGATGGTATTTTCCGTCCACCCCTTACCCCTATATAGCAGCAAACAGTAGTGCAGGTCGAATTTTGAAAGCTGAGTCTGATCTAAATAAATACATACTAGAATCAAGATTATTTACTTAGTAAAGATTATTTAAATATTAGATTAATTTAACATAACATTTGTTCTCAAAATACGCAGTGTCCCCTAATGGTTTACATGATTATTAACATTCATGTCAAGGTCTTGAATTAACACTAACCAGTCCAGTTTGTTTCGAGCAAATAAAAAAATTAATAAAGGAATTTGGAATTTTCTTACAATATTTTTGCTATTCATAGCACAATTTTTTTGATAATTGGAGAAAGAAAGTCATAAGATGATAACGTAGGAAATATATATTTTTATATAAAATTTATTACGTCATCAACGGAATATATTTTCCATCTCTCATATCGCTTAAGTTATGTTTATTATCAATATGTTTATGTGTTTTTTATTGAATCATATTTCCTTTTATGTTAGAGACACTCGTTTTGTATTTTATTGCCTCTAATTCGATATCCATTTACTATTCTACTAGATGGATATATATAGATATATATACATATATATATATATATATATATATATACCATTTTTCTGTATCTTCCCATTTTTATTTCTTATGGAATAGGGGGTAAACTAGCAATCGGAGACTGACGGCTACCGATGCCGCACGAAACACGACACTGATGATATCATAGTTGATTAAATGTATTATCACTTCTTGATAGAAATTCATGTTGTAACACTTGAATAAATAAATAAACTTTATATACTTTTTCCACAAATAATTTCACTTCACACACAAAAACAAGGCCAACCACTAATTATTTGTGAAGATGTCACTTTACGGCGGTATCATCTGAGCGAGAGGTACCCCGGTCGTGCCGACCAATGTCATTTGTCTATGTCGTTTATTCTATCAATAACTATAAATTAACTTTTAGTGTGTTTTCCGTAGAATTTGAAATAACATTTATAACATGCAAAATATTGATGTAACCTTAACTGTATGTCACTTTTTTTGAATCGATAGCGAATCAATTTACCGTCAACTAAATCATGACTTATCTCCCTAAAGTATTGATTAAATAAGTTATGATTACGCCATTAAGCCGCGCTGAGCAATCCACGTGCCCTAGTTAGTCGAGGCAACCTGCTCTTAAGCGAGTTGTTAAAGTCACAAGTCGAGTGCTGCTTTATTATTCAATATTAAATTCAACGGTGGGACATGCGCAAGTTTCATAACTAAATATCTAAAGTTTTACTGTAACGCGTATGTAATTTGTATTACGCTGTGATCCACATTATATATATTAAGGTTTTTTTTTTTCTATCGTCATCATCATCATCAACCCTTATCGGCCGGATAAAGGCTTACTTCAATGAACGCCAAGACGGCCGATCTCCTGCTGCTCGCATCCATCCTGGACCGGATACTGCAAGGAGATCGTCTTCCCATCTGGTAACGAGGCCTCCACTCCTGAACCTTACTGGCCCATCTGCCATATGTTCTTCTAATAGAGTGGCCAGCCTATTGCCACTTCAGCGAGCTTATTCATCGCGTGTGTGTTTTCTTTCTTACCTGTTTACTAATATTATAAAGAGAAACCATTTAGTTGCTTTTTTGCATTGAATAGACACCGAAAGTACTGAGCCGATTTGAAAAAATATTTTACCATTATCATGCTATATTATCAATGATGAACATAGGCCATATAAGATTTCTGAAACATTTTGATTATTATGAAATCTTTGACAAAGTAATCGTAAAAAATGTAAATGTAAATCCTTATTTATCTGCAGAAGTGATTCACAACTGGCAATCCGGACAGATGTTGTCCTGTCAACTGTTGTTTAACAGATCAAAATTATAATTCCTGATTTTTATATTATTGTAAATGCATTAAAATTGTCATAAATTTCGTATTTATTGCTGTTATTCATGTCCTTTCTATAACAATGCTGTAAACTTACGATTACCTTTGTTAAACTACTCAATGAATTACATAATGTGAGATATAAATTTACGCAAATGATAAGCAATATAGGAAGAAACTTAATGACAGTTGTCAGCCCAGGTATCGTAAAGCGCCCCACCATCGTTCCAGCCTTGTCGTGGGCTCAGTAGCCTGGGGTGGTCCGAGACACCTTGGGCGAAGCGAATTAACCGAGGAGGTAGGTGCTCTTTGTACCCCTCTTATAAGAACAGGGGACTAAAGAGCAGGAGGAAGAGGAGCTCAATAGGGGGGTACCTATTGTAAAAAGAGAGGATAAAACAGCAAAAGAAAATGAGGCGGAGCTCCTGCGCATTGGGCCAAGGGGCGAGGATGTGAACCTCACCCCGTTGCACCAATCCAAAGTTGGTGGAGTTGTCCTGTAGTGCTGGGTAACCCATCTGTGGAGTTGGAGTTGATCCCTTAGGAGGCTGACTAGCCGTCGAAGTGCCCTGATGATTGTCATTCCGGGGCACCTCACCAAGGGCTGCACTGATGGAACTCGCGGTGGTTTTTGTAGGTATTCGGCACTATCATGTGCTGCGAGACCTACTTACCACTGGACCCCACCCAGGGCTCGCGTCTACAAAAAAAAGTATCGTAAAGCGCAGCACGGTGAGTTACGGCATATGTATTGTAGTACGGGCTATGTTTTAGAATGGTTACGCCCTGTTTTGCACATTACACCTCCTGGTTAACCTCCTTTGAGACCGAAGATTGTGATACTACTCATTCAAAGTTAAAGGTTCAACTTCTTCACCAGGGTTCAAGCTTTGTCGTGGCAGTGGGACATAGTAGCATGGGGTGAACCCAGGCGAAGCCAATTGAACCGAGGGGGATATATGTAGGATACATCTTATAAGAAGTGGGGATTAAGGATCAGGGACAGGAATCGCTGTTTGTACCCCCCTTATAAGAAGAAGTGACCTAGAAAAAAAATTGAATTTAAAGAGTGGCCTAGACGGACCGAGCACCGTTACCACTTGGCAGCGGCGTTGGACAGATGGACCTCTCGTTCTCAAGCGTTGCTTAATGCTTGAGATTGAGTGATCCTGGGAGGTAAACTTCAAAGACCCCTATATCCCAGTAGGAAGTTGTGGGGATCTTGGCCGTAGAAGTGGAGATAGGCCCGTCATGTAGACGACACATGGGGACGCGGTAAAGGCGCTACGTGGATCTTGTGTACCGCCTCCTTAATTGGGACCACGGGTCATAATCGGAACTTGACCTCATTGAATGTCCCTACATCGGAGGGGCCTGGTCTAGGTCTGGCCCCTTCTGAGGGACTGGCCAGTCATCGAGGTGCACTGTTGCCACAACCGATTTATGCGATCATACATAATACATACATGGTGACATATGGTGCTCTATAGTGAAGGTCCAGGTCCAGCAGTGGACATCCAGTTTATGATGATGATGACAATGATGATGAAAACGTACAATAACCATAAATTAAATAGTGCCCTACTTGACTGCATAACTAAACGAAAGTGTATAGGCGCCGGTAATATGAGACTGATTGGAGTAATCAACAAACTATATAAAAATAACAAATTTCATTTTTCCTCATTTACCTCGGAGCATGAAAGAGTAAATAATATTATAAAGTAATATCATTCATTTTTAAACAGGAACTTCGTCAAGGGTCGGCGTTGTATCCCGTGTCATTTCTGCTTCGATACGAATTCGTTGACATCAGCGAACAAGGCCAACCACTAACAACATCTCAGTCTGCATGTGACAGAGTTTTCAAATCTGTTCTCACATATTCTGGAAGATTCCAAGCTCCACGTGCTATATTCTACTATGGAAGAGGCGGAGCACAAAACCTTACATGCCTTTTGAGGTAATAAAAAAGCAATTATTTTAACAATTATACATTTTATTTTTCAGGAAATGTTAAAGCTTTTATTGTTTTCAGATTTGAGGCAAAACCTGGCGAGAGAATACAATTAACATTTACAAATACATATTTCGGAAACAAAGTTTGTAGTTCCCATAAAGATTTTAGAACCAATCGTTGGAAATGTGACAGACCCACCAAAAGGGCATTTGGCGGAGAGGGTTTTGCGCAACTCGTGGTAACCGAATATCCCTGGGAAGGAATACCGATACACAGAGACTGTCTCTGTACAAATAGATCTGAACCCTTAACCATTCACACTCTTACTGCTCCCGTTGTAGAAATAAATTTTACTGTGACCATGATGAATATTACGGAAGATTATGATGATTTTGCGTTTGAGGGTGAATATAAATTTGTACCAACTGGTCCCAGTGATGAAACAGTTTGTTCATCTGGATGGGGTGATAGAAGGCTAAGAGGAAGCAGTGGTGAAATAAGACTTTTTGACAAAAGAGAAGCTTCGATAGCACCAGAAATAATCAACGACAGAAATATCATATCCGAAAGCGTTAAAGCAGAAGTTGCTTGTGTCCATCGACCTTGGCTAATTGAACCCGGTGGGGATGACGTTACACCTTTACAGGGAAGATATATTTATGTCAGAATTCCTGGGCGTGAAATTACTGCAACTGCACCCTTTTGTGTGACGCCTAATCGATTTTTCTTATACGAACCAAGAGATACGAGTAAATTCAAAGAAATTTGTCCGGATATAACCAATACAATAGAGTTGTATTCGCCGGGATGGCAATCGTCCCAAACAACATTGGAGTCCACATTAAAACCTCACGCTCGCAGCTTTGTTATAGATTTCCTACAGCATGAACCTGCTGATTATGCGATAAGATGGATAGAAATAATGAAGAAGCCTACTTTAAATTCGGACTTGGAATCGAATATAAATCCATCAACATTTACTCTCGACTGTCGCTACAAGTATGTAATCGTATATTCTATTATTTATTACCTACGAGATTTTCACTTCATAATTTTGATTCTATAATGTTTTATTTATTTTCAGTTGCCCCGAGTTAAATGCTTGTATTCCTATTTCATTGTGGTGCGACGGAAGTCCTCATTGTCCTTCTGGGTATGATGAGGACGATTCAAATTGTTCATTCAGGCTGTCTCTACCACCACCGTACGTAGCTGCAGCTGCTGGTATTGGACTCCTTATTTGTGCCATAGCAATATCACTATGTGCATGCCGACGACGAAGGAAAAAGGATCAAGAATTTAAAGCAAGGTTAGATGGTGCATTACAGCCTGAAGGTAGACCTTATGATAGAGCTAAAACAAATGGCGTGGCTGAAACAGGACGGCAATATGCTACTGTTCAAAAGTATGCAACAATAGATAAATACAGCTTAAGTCAAAAGTATAGTGCTGGCATCAACGATGCCAGATATTACGATGAAGTAGCACAAAGAGATAAACTTGCAGACACAAGATACGCTAGTTTGGGTCGTGCTGGCCGCAGCATTCGAAGTGAAAATAGTAGGAGCAGTGGTTCTAGAAGACCGATGCCCGATATAGGATATCCTGATTTAAAAGACGGCTTTTGTTGACCCATTTTAGATCTAATAGAAACGACTGTGTAGTTGTTTAATTCATTTTAGCTTCGACTCTGTATATAATGATGAAGACTGAATTGGGTTAACTGCCTTTAGTAAGTTTGATGCCTCCTGTGAAATCAACGTCAGTTGTTAGATAAGGTTGAAAATAAAAAAATGTTTCACCATTCGTACTATGTATGTACTTTCATTAAACTTAGACAGAGCAGCTTTGACCATCGTGTCTTCATTGGCTGAATACTACGCATTCCAGACTTTTAGACGTATAAAGAATACTAAGGGACAATGTCACAGGTCATGTTGAAGCGTCAAGAAGGAAGTGGATACTTTACTGTTAAGTTCCTCATAAAAACTTCTTATTTGATTATGAGTTTAGTATCGGCTAGTTAGTTGACACTATAACAGAAACCTGTGAAATTGGCCCTTATTCTATCAACTGTAAATATAAAATGTAAGCGACACTTGCTATAATCGTTTCTACTGCCTTCGTATTTAAGGTTTTGTTTTCTTTCATACGTGTAATTAGTTACTATGTAATAATACTATTAGCGTTTCATCAAAATAACATATCTGAGTGTAAATACAATGCTTGACAATACGATATAATAATTTAAATCAATTCAAATAATTGTTTGTCATAGTGTATCTGCAAAATTTATTATTTTCCTATAATTATATTCTAATTACAAAAAAAGAACTACTTTTAGAGATTTTATCGCGGTTTACTTAATTAATTAACTAGCCCAACGTTTCAGAAGCTTTTCTGCAACCACGGTCACGGGTGTACAGAGGTAATAGATGTCCAGGTGTCACAAGTTATTAAAAGTACCCATTGACTATACATTCGTAAATCAATGGAAGCACCCGAACCTTGCTGAAATCCCGATGCCGTTGCCGAAAGTTGCCGAAAGGCTTCTGAAACGTCGGGTTGAAATATTTAAGTTAACCGTGACAACATCCGAAACAGTAATTTTATTGTAATGATTAAGATTCGCGTAAATTTGAGACATCAGTTATGCTAGCATTTTCCTTTGTATGCTATAACTAACATTAAATTCCATAAATATTGTACAGCGCATTCTGAGTTCTAGTTATAAAATGAAAATGTGATATAGGTTGTAAAAATGTAGGTAAGTTGTCAAAAACTGTGTATCGTATTTGTAAAATCTTGAATAGTGTTGATTTCAATGTGAGTAAATGTATTATGTAAGTACCAATACTCCTTTGTAAATAAGTTGTAGAATAATGATTTTTAAAATCTTTAAGTAAATAATTTCCAAAATGGAAAAAATAAAGTCATTTTACAAATGGTGGTTTTATTTCACTTCTAAGAGTATGTGCCTCAAGAGAAAAAAATAGGAACCCTAATGGGATTACTTTGTTGTCCGTTTGTGTCTTTACATCTGTCAAGTCATTTTCCTCGGCAACATTTGGATGTAGTCTACATCTGGTACTAAGGTCTACAACATCTATTAGGTACGTGCGATTGAGCAAAAACATTAAATTTGGCAAGAATAAGAACTTGCAGTACAATCATGAGCATAAATATATTACTTTGGGCAGATGAGCAAAAATATCTGTCCAAAGGTCGAGTTCAATAATATCTGTTTACACGTATGCAGCAAAAAGTCTGATATTCTCAGGCAGCAGAAAACTGTTACATCAAAATTATGTCATGAAAATTATTTATTTAATGAAACGTACCTCGTTCGTACCAAATTCCATGCTTCTAGGTACGGTAGTTCCGGCTGTGCATTGTCGTTCAGCTAATCAGTCAATCAGTTTTGTAGTACTCGTTGGGCGAGATTAGAAACAAGATTTGGGGTCGAAGAGGGGTGATACGAGAATGTTAATGAACAGCTTATTTAACTATTATTATCACGAATAGGAAGATACCGTGGGGTCCTTCGTCCTCCGACTCTGACCTTGAGGGCAGATCGTGTACGGTGGGTAAAAAGGTTTGCGTGTGGTAGTCCCGGAATATCAAACCGGTACGGTGGTATTATTTGAGCTAGGTATATCGCAAGTCATATTGGGGTTAGTCCCTACTATGGAGGTGTCGTCTGACTTAACGTTATTTATAGTTGTTGCATTTCTTTTTCATCGGTCCCCTGGGATATCCTTCTGTTTCTACAGCTGGTATGTGGCGTCGTGTCTGGGAGCGTATTTGTTGAATGCGTTTGACAGTTGTTGTGATATGGTCGTATCCGTCCCACAGTACGTATCCGGGACGACGACCGGTAATTGTCACACAGCTTGTATGACGAGGCATCCGACCGAAATACTTAGTTGATATGATTTGAAGTAACTTTTGATAGAGGGCAATTCATAGTCACTGTGTGGGGCGGAGTTGCGAACGTACCACGGACAGCCGGTGGCCATCCGCAGTAAGTCATTTTGCACTAGCGTAATAATACGCTGAAATATGATGGTACGCGCTAGATACTGATTTTATAAAGCCTGAGCTTATTTCTTAGCGGAACAAAGCTTATGTATTTATTACTGACGTTCGTTAGGTACTCTTTGAATATGTGAGGATGATCAAGAGTGATTCCGAGATGCTTCACAGAGCTTTTGCTCGTGGGGTTACTGTGCCGCAGAGGATTACGGGGCCCATGATGGGTCTACAATTGTTATGCCTAGTGTCACGACCAACTGCGCCACCAAAGCACTACTACTGAAACTGAAGGCTATTGTAAAGTGGTTACAAGAATGGAAAAAATGTAAATGATAATTGAATAAAACACTCTCCACTAGTCGAAGGATAGAACCACTATACAACACCTATAATGAGGTAAAAACCTATATTATTTAATTACAACTAGTTTAAAATAATATTTTAGGTACAATTATATTGATGTTACTTTATAGGTTCAAGCCAAATTGGCGTCGAAGTTATCTAATCGCGCCGAATGAAAACGTTATTGGGATTTTAAAATTTATAATAACAGTGAAGTAAGGAAGTTGACGGTGTTACACTCCGTGCCTCGGATAATATGTTAAGCTGTGGGCCCTGGGCCTGATTTCAGTAGTGTCGGATTACTGCCCATCCGAAAAGGAGTGTATTTGTCTCTGCGCACACCGTTGTGTACTATAATGTGTCCTGCGCAGTTGCCTTGTATTTATAGATATGGTCTCCGTAACCAATATTCGTGTAGAAGTACATTATAATTATATAAACTAAAACCTACTTTCCGGTTTTGCCAAACGTATTTTGATGGATGAAAGTATTACAAGATGTTATTATTAATCCTATGTCCAGCAGTGGACGTCTTCCAGCTCCATCTCCATAGAGATGACCGCCGTGAATGATATTCAGTTACGACGATATTATTAAATATAACCATCAAATACATAAAGGATTATAATATAATGCTATTATAAAACACGAAAAACACATTGGTATTGGAACACCAAAATTGTAGCTTTATATGGATTTAAATGAAGTTAGGAATTTAAATCCGCCCCATACAATGTTTCCTTACCCTTGTGGGTACTAAGATCCCCTTTTTTGATTAGTTCATCTAATAATATAGTTTACACAGCTCGTAAAGGCAGGACGACCAGAGCCTGTGATCTGATTACTCGGAAGGAATATAATTAATTGCCATTAGATTCATATGCCCTTTGTTGTATGTAAATGTATTGGATACATTTTGTATGTCAACTTTATGTATGTTTTATCTACACTAATGTTCTACTGACGTAAAATATATATATTTTATAGGGGGAACAAACGAGAAATTTTAGCGTTATTACGACCACTGGCAACCATTGAAATCCGAATTAATGTTGTCATGCAGTTGCGAGGGTCTACGGCCGCTCCCCTCCAATGGGCCACCACACATACCACACGAATATCACCTGAGACATGGTGGTACTGCGAAATACATGCAGCATGATACTACATGGCATTTCTTATTTCAATTAGTCCTAAAATAATACATTTTTGGGCAAAGTAATTTTTAAGTTAGGTACTTCAGACTGCACTATACCAATATCTATATCAATATCGGTCTCAAATTTCATCTAAATCTGTTCAATTGATTATATGCGAAAGAATAAAGAACATACATTCAAAGATCCTCACAATAAGGGAATGTTGATGTCCTTCACCCAGTCTATTCCTCATCATGGCAAGCCGTTACACTTTAATGTATCTTATTATTATTATGGAAATACAAATACGTGTATATATATCCACGTCACGTCTGTGGCGGTAAAACCGCGTGTTACACTACGGGACGTCACGGGTTCGTCAAGGATATTTTTATATAAATAACTGGGCCGGTAAATCGGTAAATTCGTTTCGGTTGAGTGACGTAACTAACACCGGGATACGAAAATGTTACATATAAGATGTATTTATAGTATAGTGGTGAGCATGTTCAGCCACAGACGTGATGTCCCGGATTCGAATCCAAGGTCGGACCATACAAAAAGTATATATATATATATATATATATATATATATATATATATATAAAACTTGATTTATATATAAAATATATAGGGATCAATGACCTCAAAATACGAAACAATCGAATATTGTAGTAACCAGTAGCCGCAAACACGACCTGAATTTCCATATCTAAATGGAAAACGGCCCTACACAATCAATTCCGATGTCGCATTCCATTTGAAAAGTGCACCTGTAACAGCTGGCTGTGGGACTTTTTCTTTTTCACAAACGAAATTTGAAATTCGGAGTAAGTGCTTCCAATTTCCAGTTTTGCGTCTGTTAATTAGGTGCATTTGAATTTAGGCCCTCGTACGCAGCTTTCGTTATCCAACAACGAAAAGTAGAAAGTAGAAGGTTCAGTGTTCGATTGTTATTTTACTTAATAAGAGATTTGACACAAGTTCATTTTGCCATATTCATATTTTAACAATGTTATGATGATTAATATAAATATAAATAACTATGGCTACCGATAATATAATTATAATTAACACATTGTTTAATGGGCGCTACTGATTTCATGATGTTATTAATGTTAAACATAAAAATAGGAAATAGATACTCATATTTTATTGTCATATTGACAGATTCTTGCATATGAAAACCAATTATAAAAAAGTGATGTAGTAATTGAACATTTGTTCGATTACTGTTTATCCATAAGTATAACTATCTCAATATGCAGTACTTAACTATGCAGTTAGTTTGTCAGTAACAAACTAAACTTTAACAAAGAAATTCTCACTGACTTGTTTATGAAAAAAAAAAACGAAACAGTACTTTTAAGTGAACTTCTCTAAGGGTATAAGAAGATGTATTTTTACAAATAAGAACGATTTCGACGTGCCGAAATGCGACGCCGAGAATTCATCTATAATAATATTATAGAGGGGAAAGATTTATTTTTTTTAATCATTTTTATTTATAGATGGTTTTACGCAGATATGGTATGCCACCTTCGCCTATCAATATTTGCCTAATTCCAATATTTACAGTTTTGTAAAGATTTCTCGCTTCTATCGACTTTGGAGACGATAGAACCGAGTTTAACAAGCCAACGTCTCCAATGTTATAATTAAACTTATAAAAAAGTATATTTGCACTTCCTTCTGCACACACTCCGCCAAAATATGAGTAACATCCTTCATCACACCACATTCACTACAACTAGGTGACTCACACTTATTTATCAAGAATGTGAAGCTATTTAAAGGGATGTGTCCATAACAAGGCCCCATCGCGATAGCAAAATCGTTTCGATATATGTCAGCGCTCGCAAACCCCGGAAGCCGGGAAAGTCAATTTTGGACTGTTATGTACCAGACACCTTTGGGAGGATCTCCCGTCGAAATATTCTTTAAATTTGTATAGATATTGTTGACAAACAACTTCTTTGTTCCAATACAAATTCAAATACTATGGAATCTACTGTAGGACTATAGTTTTATTTTTCAGTTTCTTTAGATGATCCAAGGTTCTATAGTGTGCACATCAAATGTTTTAGGTGCATCGTGCCAAGTGCGTTAAGGTACTCATGAAATCAGTCAATATGACGTTATTTCCCGGATCAAAAGAATCAACAAAGATAACAGCTTCCGCGATAGCCAAAAGTTGAACGCACATTATCGATACTTTTACATTAAGATGAAACTTCAGCGATGCATTAGCTTGAGGATCATATATAGCCATTCCCGAAGTCCACTTTGTATGAGAGAATCGAAAAGTCGAATATTTTTTAATATAATATACGAAAATAATATAATATATTAAATTAATCATAGTAGTATTGTTTTATAAGCACTTTTGCCATCACATAGGTAGTTCATTGAACCCCTCACTCCCGCCCGACTGGTTTTTTTCCTCCATCCATGAAATCTTTGAAGGTGATTTGGACTGCCCCGTCGGAGTCGATTTTTTTCCCTTGAAAGAAGTTATCCAAATTTCAAAAAATGGTAATCTGTTGGAGCAAGGTCCGGGGAATACGGAAGATGTCTCAAGACTTTCCAATAAAAACTCTTCTAATTTGGTAGCTCTGTTGTGCAGTGTGTTGTCTAGCGTTGTGATGAAGCAGCAGTGGCGTGGAGCAACTAACGTGGAGCCTAGGTTCTTTAGCCGCTAGCTGTTTCATCGTGCTTTGCAATTACTGACAGACATGAGCCGTAATAATCTGGCCAGATTTTAGAAAAGTGTAATGATCAACACCGGCAATAGTCCACCAAACAAGTTACCTTTTGGGGTTAATTTTCGCTTGCGGCAGGACTTAGCATGCTGGCCATTATACAAACATTGCGATGAGCGCTTCTGGTTATCGTAAAGAATCTATTATTCATCGCAGGTCAAAAGATATTACAGCTGTCCAATTTAAAAATATTAACATAGGCTTACGTGATCATTCATGGGGTGTGCATAATATTGAAGATATATATTTATATGATTAGATTATTGTTTACTATCCTCATATACATATAGTACCAGTAGCTTAATATACCTATATGCCTACGTATGTATGTGTAATTTAAAATATAAATATCTATTGTATGTATTATTTACATAATTCGATATCTGTATTTATTTTCTACATGTTTGTATTATTCATAATACCTGTCATTCGTTTGTGCACTACCTCCTGTTAACACATTAAGTGTTTCCCTGTAGTTATGGTTGCCTGAAAGAAATTGCTGTTTAGTAGTAAGGATGGCATTGTGTTCATTTATTGTGTTTTATTGCTTCTGTGTATTTTTTGTAATATGTACAATAAAGAATATTTCATTCATTCATTGTTTTGTAAGTTTGACTGTTTGTTAGTATTGAATAGGCTCCGAAACAAGTGAGCAGATTGGAAAAAAATCTTTTACCATTAAATACTGCATTATCATTGATGAAAATAGGCTACATAACATATTCTAAAACGTTTTGATTACTAGGAAAACTTCGATAATGTTACCAAAATGTAAAAAATGTATCGAAATGAATCCTTTTTCAGATGTAGAAAACATTGACAACTAGCTGTCACGACAGACGTTCTGTCCTAAATTTGATATGTTGTCATTATAACGTGTAATGTATATGAGGTCGACATTTCATAATCATTATGTTTTTGTAAATCAATCAATTTTTGCCCATATTTCGGGAAACGTCCATGCAAAGCAGGAACGGACTGCTAGTTTCATTATAAACTTCTGATCACGAAACAGTGATATTAAGCATATTTCTCTAAAGGTAAGGTATATGAGGATGTACTTATACTACATGACAGAGAAGAGATCTGTGACTAATAGAAAATAAGAACGAATTCGACGTAACAAAATGAATGTGACGCAGAGAGGTGATCCATACTAATATAAGCTAAAGTTTCTACTTACGTTTGTTCGTAGCGGCTAATCTGACTTGACTACTACAATAAAAGTACTTTAACAAATTTGATCGCGGTGTTACAATTTGTTTTATAAAATTCTATAAAAGAAATTAACACTTCTGGGGATAAAGGGGCTATTAAGGTTTACTTAGACTTTATGAATAGCTAAATTTTGTTCACTGTATACCATATATACTGCATACAGACATTAAATTAAAAAGACATATGTGTCAACATGCTAATTGAGTTTGTGCTTATTACGACTCTCCGTTTCAAACAGAGATAAGATCTCTATGGACCTTTCACAGCTACTAAGAAAATACAAAGCGACAGGATACTCTAATACATAATATTCTTTTTTTATAATATATTAAAGGTGTAATACAGATGAATATTCTCAAAATAATGCATATAGACAATGCATGAACTAGTGTTGTAGAGCGACACCACATGTAACATGACAAATAAAAAAAACTATAATGCACATAGACAATGCATGAACTACTGTTGTAGAGCAACACCACATGTAACAAGACAAATAAAAAAAACTATAATGCACATAGACAATGCATGAACTAGTGTTGTAGAGCAACACCACATGTAACAGTACATGCAAAACAAAACTATTTATCATGGATAATGATACATCCTGATCATTTTAAATCCTGATGTGCCAAGTTCCCAAGTCTCTGCCATTTAAATCTTGCAGAACCTACTCTGTTAGAATTAAATAAAATTTGAGAAATAACTTTCACAAGTGGCAAATACTATTCAAACTAATACAATAATGATACTGTCTATCAAATTAATAGTCATAGAGATCCTGTAAGTACTACTATCAAAATGCACACATAAGAGAAATAAGACATTTTACCATTAATAAAGACTTCTCGAAACATAAGATATGAAACACGGCGTCGGCAAAACATCATGAACTCACCCTTTTATATGAAATATTTCATGCATCGTGACACGAAAATATAGTCTCCCGGGCATAAAACAAAAACTATTTAATTATCATTTGGATGGCAGATAGCGTTATCGTCAAATCAATGCGTCGTACAAACCACGTCAAAGAGAAAAAAGAGTGAAATTTCTTAGAAACCCATCACACTTTTAGTCTGACAGTTATACTTTTTATAAAATGTTTAACTAGCAAAACACAATTGCTGCAATGGTTCACGGAATTTTATTACGGATGTGTATTATACCGCGCCCAATGCTATGCGTTGCGTTTTGTGGACTTTGTGAATAACTGGTGGTACATTGAAGGAGAGGGGAAAACGAAGCAGAGAAGAGAAGAAGTCAAACGCATCTATGCGGGTCAATTATGCGGGTGCCTTTGGGGATTGGTCATTTATCCTTCTATTTAAAAATAAAGAGATATGACGCCCTACAAAATGGATACTTGTATGTGTAAATAAATTCATGTCAGCTTCATCCAATAATTATTTTCTTAAAATATTCTTTTGCAAAAAAATAATATTTTAAAATATATAGGTAGGTGCTGTTATGCTGCATTTTTAAATTGCCAATACGACTGACTTACATCTCGCTCACATGATACTACCGCAAAGTTGGCGACCGGTGACGAACACACCAAACCTCTCGTTTGACCTACTTTTCACTTCCCGAATAATATATATCATCAATCGAATATAAGGAAGCGTAAAAACCTTAAGTACAATATGTAAGGATCGTGATGTGTGGTATTCCGTTTGCTCTGCCTGTCCCATTAGGGACCTGGCGTGAAGATGCGTTCTTGTTGTTGTTATAAATACTTTATTGCTGCAAAACCTAAAGAATCTACAGTTCTTACACATTCTAGACTACACAGACGAGAGTTGGTAGCTAGGCTGTCGCTATAGGTGCGGCTTGTGAGGGTTCAGAAGGCCTAACGGGAATTGAATAGGACTAACCGTTTGGCAATTACCTTCATACCTAAATAGAAGGACTTTTCAAAATTTAACCCTCAACACAATGCCTCGTTCGATGTTCGTTCGCGAAAACAGTATATCGCCATTAACGAATTATTAATTGTTGTACATTTCTAACCAGCAACCGCAGAGCGGAATTCATGGCATAACTGGTCAGATAATACAAAAGTAATATTTATTTAATTCTCTGGATATGGATAATAATAGAGTGGATCAATAGTTGTTATGTGCGTCCAGCTAATCCATTTTCATCAGTTTTCGAGAAACAGGCCTATGTCTTATAGAGGATGGCGCCAAAAAAAATGGCCATATGGAAGACTTCTGTGCGAGCAGGAAATGGCTGTTGGCACGTAAAAATATACGTAAGGTTTCCTATTTCCCGGTTGGCTAACTACCTATTTCTATCGAAACTTTTTTGGTCGGAGAAATCGGAGCCTTTTTTACGACTACCGACGAACATATGCATTATTACGTTGCCCTACTTTCGTTCGTCCTATCCTGTCGTTGGAGGGGACTCCAACAGGCCACTATGCTCATAAGCCACACGAAACGTGACACTGAAGATGTCACTTTTTAAATATGTCTTTGCAGGATAATAATATCTACGTTTGTCGAAGTGTTACGCACGGACACAGCGGGGTCGTATTATCGTATACCAGATGAAACTGACAATTCGTAATAAATAACACCCCACCCCAAAGCAAAGTTTGGTAGGTTAAAATATTGCCAGTTCCTACAGTAGATTGTTGGACCGTAACACGAACTCTCTGTTAAGCGTCACATGTGTTTAACCGTAGCTATAATTTCAACGTAACGCCAGTACTCGTGATTGAGACGAGGCGAAGTTTCTTTAGGAAGTCTGGTTTATCGCTAATATTTTGAAAGACTAGTTGACGTGTGTCCCTGATAAAGTCTAACAAGTGGAATCATTTTCTGTAATGGCTAATGACTCAATTTATTACAAATACCCATATATATATATATATATACATATATATATACTAAACGAAATAAGAAAACTATGTTTGTATTCATTTCTTGAGAAAGGACATGCACCGTTGTGAAATTCTATTCGAATGTGGCAGGATATAGGTATAGGGGAAGACCATAACTGACGTACCATTATCGGATTGATCGGGTACTGTCCAAGGGTGGTGACAAGATTCTTCGCTACCGGCGTGTCTTTCGGAAGAGAGTAACGAATTTACTACAACAGTTACTTAAATTAACTAAAAACTATTGCAATAAACTATGCATATTCAATTCGTAATTCTTTTTGATATGGCCATTATTAAATCTGAGCGCAGTATACTAATAATGTATTCAGTGGATTTTCGGCTAATGCAGCTGTCTCTATAGAAATTAGGCTACTGCGCATGTTATATAGTAGTGCACAAGTGTGCGCGCCGGTACCAGTGCACTCCCTGTTCCCTCACTCCTCTATTACGAGTCCGACACGACCGGAGAAAGATCAGGCGCCGGTACGAAAAGTAAACCCGACTACTATATTGATGTATGTGTCCCAGTCGTATTGTATGGACCCCCGTTTTACGTTACGACTAGCCATTTTCAAACAATATTGTTTTTATTTGCACTAATTGACACTCAAAATATTTGGCAAAATTTAACACTAATATCGATCACTGTTTGAAAATTCGGCGGGAAATAACTGGATAAGGAAGCCGCAGACCGCGCGTAGTGGAGTGCCTTGGTATGTGACCAGGAGTTAACGTTGGCTGAAGAGAGAAAGAAAGAAATACGGTGATTAAGACAACGCGACTGCGACATATGTCTCACATCCATTTCACTCGCATTATTAACACTAGTTTGTGGCAGGTACGTACATAAACTCGAAAAGCGTTGCTCTCTTTCTAACGCAGTTCGATAGCAAAAGAATAAAGAAAGAACGAAAGGAATGTAAAGAAAGATTATCGACACAAAACTTAATTTCAAGATTCAATTTTCTGCAAATTTCCCGTTGCCTTTTCTCTTATGTAATCACGCTGCGCGGTAATGTAGATCGTACTTGTTGCGCCAGGAGATATTAATTGAAATTATTGATCACGTAGAATAGGACATCCTCGGGTGTACTATTAATGGCTGCTTTTTAATACGATGTAATACTGACGTAACGTAATACGACTAATTAGTGGCGTTAGTCACGTGATGTCCATCGTTACCCCTAAATGACAATATGCTATTTATAATCAATTTTTATTGCAATATATTCATATTTTATGTACCAAAACAAAACTTCAAATATGTTTTGTGTAAATTAAAATATATGCTGTGTAAGTGATTACTATATGGGTAAGAGGTTCCAACTTAACAATCTCTAGCTACCACTATTGAGCTAGAAAATTGCAGAAATTTCAATATGCTAGCTTGAAAGAATAAAAAAATTATATTGGAGTCGTGTGGGGTCTACATCGCGCTAAATTGAAAGGTTGATGTTAAGTACTGCCATAGTGTATCGGGCTGGCATGACCGGGGAGCTTACTTCGCGCACATAATACCAACGAAAAGTAACGCCGTTTCGTTTCATGTGGTGTGTGAGTTTTCGATGGCCCATGTAAAGTGATAAGAAGAGCAACATGTATAAACAACGTTTGCTCAGGATAGATAAGGGTCAATGATTAGTGATGACGCATGGTGACTACTAGAAGACGCCAGCTGGTCTTTGGCTATTCTCTACTGTAAAAAAAATCGCCGTGTAATATCTAGTGTTGGTAGGCCATTTCCCGGACGGGAAGAAGGTCTCCGGACAGCAATCGATCAGAGACAGGTGCGAATTGATTTAGTTGAAAGAGGCCTATGTCCAGCCGTGACCGAGTAACAAGACCAAATGATGACGACGACACTGTTTCATTGTGATCTAGGCAGTAAAAAATCTCAAGCATTTACATCAATTCTAGCCTTTTTTTGTACACGCGGGGGAATGTATTTAGGCACCTTCACCAGCCCTGGTTAGTAATGCATAGGGCTCGCGGCATATCGTAGTGCCGAATATCCACAAAACCACAAAATCTGTGCCGCCTTTGAGGTGTCCCAAAATTGCAAATCCGAGGGCACGTCGATCCACTAAGAGACCGACAACTTCGCCATAGAAGGGTTATTCTGCACTGCAGGATAACTCCGCCAACTTTGAGACAGCGCAATAAAGAGAGGTTCCCATTCTCGCCCCTTGCCTGGTGCATTCCCATTTTATCCTTATTAAATTCACATTTAACAATAAAAGTATAAAATAACGAAGCGATTACAAAAACCTGGATTATCTAAGCATCGGTTACGTCAGAATGAAAACCATTGATCACAACGGGGAGACATATTGAATTTGTAAAGTGAGCGGAAATTATTCTAGGCAAAAAGGGAAATCAATCTTTATCTTAATTAGCAAAGTTCGTTTGGACCCGCTTATAAATCATGGTAACCCAGTTTCTAAGTATAGTTGAAATCATTTTTAACATCGGCTCAGTCTTTTCTGAAACACTCTCCTATATTTATACTAAAAAGAGGAAATATTTGATGGTTGGTTTTTTACATTGTTCAGGCTCCGAAAATGTTGGAACGATTTGAAAAGTTCCTTTACTATTGCAATCCTTTTTCCTTTTTTTTTTTTTTGGTGGCGCAGGGAAACGTATTTACGTGCCTTCACTGGCCCTGGGTGGAGTCCAGTGGTGTGTGGGGCTCGCGGCACATCATAGTGCCAAATACCCACAAAAACCACCGCAAGTGCCATTAGTGCCGCCTTTGGTGTGGTGCCACGGAAAAAGAAATCATCAAGTCACCTCGATGCCTAGTCAGTCCCGCGCTATAGGACAACCTCACCAACTTTGGGACAGTGCAATGGGGTGAGCTTCCTATTCTCGCACCTTGCCCCATACGTAAAAGCGTCTCCTACTATTGCTCTTTTGTCCAATCTTCTTATAAGGGGGTGCAAAGAGCGATCCCCCACCCGTCTTTTAGCCTCCTCTTATTATAAGGGGTGCGAGGAGCATGCCCCTTGGCTATGCCAGCTGGTTTCACCTGGGTTCACTCCAGGACACTGAGCCGCAACGTCACGATAAAGTTCGAATCATGGTGGGGTGCCATTGCGGTCCTACAATATTAGGGATGAACATAGGCTATTTAATTTTCTGAAACATTTTGATCATTATGAAAACTTGGGTAACGTAGCCAAAGGTGTCAAAAAATATCAAAGTGAATCCTTATTTAGCTGTAGAAGCCTTATTTAGTGTAGTGTTCTGTCATAAATTTAATTTATTGCCATTACAACGTGTAATGTTTACGTGGCCGAAATTGAACCTCATATCTTTTTGTTGCCATGTTTCGTGAAATATCCGCGCAAAGCCGGGACGGACTGCTAGCTGACAATATTTTAGCTGCCAAATGCTAGAATCAATTTATTGAGCGTAAATTGTGGTTTTCTTTAAAAGTTTCGGCCGTGCAGATGGGATTTCCTTGTAGCAAATTTTTACTTTACCAATATTTCGAGGGTGCATATTTAAGTTAGACGTTTGTTCTCAGATTGAAATAAATGGTATCTTTTATACTTGTATTAAATGAGATAAATTATGTAGATATAGGAAGTGGTAGTGCCATGGTGAATAGGAGGAGCCTATGGGCCGACACGACCAGGGAAGTACCTCTCGCTCAATTGATACGGGCGTAAAGTGACAGTGCCAATGTCGACTTTCGCGCGGTTTGCAAGTAGCCAGTGGCCTATTGGGTGAGGGGAGGATTGATAGCAACGTATATGCGTCACAATCATGCGAATGCCCATGGGCGTCGGTAGTTATCGAAAGGCTCCGTCCGATTGCTTGTTTGCCACCTTATGCAATAAAAAACCGGATTTTATCGCGGTTTATTTAATTATTAGAAGTTGTTTATTGTAATGAGTAACATTCGCGTAAACTTAAGACATCGATATCTATAACATGAGTTGATTTTATAATGCTGGTGTCAAGCGATTCATTTATTTATTTTAGAAAACTTACAGCTCACGTAATAATTAACTGGAGAATAATTTGTATATAAAAGGCCAATTACAAGTTTTCGCATACAATAAAAAAGTTGTAGATACCTAATATGACTGATATTAGTAACTGTTTTTTTTTTAATTACAACAAACTATAATGATTAAAAAAAGCTATCCCACAATAATTTTCGTAATTTTGGGACGCTCGTATATAAAATATCCATGTTGAGTTGCTTAAAGTAATAAAACTAGGACACGCCTTCACAATGTAAGAGTTTTGTCTATACTAACTTTTGGTATCGGGTATGTATAGTAAATTAAATTTGGAGGGAATTGGAGGGAAGTAAGTAAAAACGACACAAACGGACAATGGACAGATATTTACTTATATCTCATTTTCTACCCAAATAAATACAGATGGAAAGAGAGAGAGAGAGAGAGAGAGAGAGAGAGAGAAATAAAATACCGGAATCCGAGAGGAAATGTGAGTTCGTGAAGATAGAAGAGAGATAGTTGTGTTTTGTTCGTTACCGCAGTGGAAAGAGTGAGAGGTGTGAGCACACATTTATTTATTTTTTTCATTCTGAAATACGTTTCGTACAACCGGAGAAGTTTTAATTCAGCCATGTGGTTCAAGTATAATCGTAACTTTTATGTTAGGGTGCCCTAAAAAAACAAAAATGTTATTCTAAGGTACAAAAATAAAAAAATATTTGAATCTTGTAAACGCCGAGCACCCTATTCAAAGCCGAAGTTAAAAAGGATGTTAATTTAAATATATTCTGGATGGTGTCCCTCTATGTATCTGGTCACCCTATTCCAATTTTGCTTAATTACGTTTGATCCCTGTACGGTCAAATTCTCCAGTCAAAGAAACGTGACGAATTAATATAATTATATCCTAAGCTAAGAGTACCCCAAAAGTATCAATTATACTGTTAATGTTCACACAAAATGTTCTTAGAAACCGTGAAATTCTCCCTATATATCATGTAACAAGGGAAGGTTTACCCCATCTAGGGGTGGCACGGCCCTTGACAGTACTAACCGGTAATCCGTTAAAATCGGAGGGCCCCCATTCCAATTATATGATCGTGTACTCGAGCGCATGGTGAAATGTCAGAAAGCGCTGAGACTGCCACATCAAGTTGAGCGGTCTCGGAACAGTAATTTCGATATTTAACATACGGATTTTTGATGTTATAATTCGTTCATAATTAACCTGTATAACTTTATATGTAAGTACAATGGTAAAAAAAAATTATTCTAGCCAACAAAATGATAAAATATAATCTTAAAATATTTTACTTTATTACTATAAAGGATAAAAATTATTCTATACTTAGGATTTATATATAGGAAGCCAAACCAGAAGTTGGAGCTTTCTGGTGACTGCAGATCCCATGCATCTGCATCATTGTCACACAGATGCATTATCATCTTTTTCTCCTTCCCTTCAACGGGCCACCGGCCACTCACAAGTGGCTGTCACTTTAAGGCGGTGTCACATCACATCGACAGAGATACCTCTTGGTGATACCGACATAGTTCGGCTGCAATGCAGTATGGCACTACCTCTTACTAAACTGTGTGTGTTTCACCTAGCCTTGCTTGGGTTAACGTATGCCCCATCATGTAGTAAGTAATTAACAGTACCTAGGTCTGGTGGTAAATAGATTCAACACAGATTACGAGGTCCCTGGTTCTAGTCCCGGTTCGTACCAAAGAAGAGGAGGATTTATTCTAACAGAGTAACAGACTTTCTCTAGGTAGCATGTATCAGAGGTAGTAAATGCTGTGGAAGACCTCCGTTGGATAGCTGATGAAATACTGCTTTTTAAGATTTTGAGAGACCTTTCAGACTGTCCCATGTTGTTAGAGAAAATATCATTTGCAGTGCCTCGTCCCGGACAGAGGTTTTGTAAATTTTTGTATCGTAAAATTTAGATTTTTATTGTATTTGTTGTACAGTATTTTTGTTTTTACTTTAGCATAGTTTTATATAATTCATGTATATATGCTGAGTTAGTGGATTTGCATTCTGTTGTTTTAAATATATCTACTTTTTGAAATTAAATGTAAATGTAATGTAAAATCTGTTGGCTTTCCAAAATAAATAAATAAACAAAATAAATAAATACCCGGAGAGAGGTTGGCAGTATTACACACGCGTGTCTTGGAGATCACGTTAACCCGTAAGTCTTGTGCCTCATGTCAATTCTGCTGTCCCATCGTATACATTCTGCTGTCCTCGTATCAATTTTGCTGTCCTATCGGAATAGAGAATGGGGGAATAGTGAAATCACTTGTCTCTGCTTACATTCTAGTAGACCATAGAATATTATGTTCTTACAACAAAACTACTTTTGCGGATTTTATCACGGTTTATTTAATTATTTAACTAGGTCACGGGTGGATAGTCCAACCGTGGCTATGGTTGCTGTACGTTATAATGAAATAAACCGCGATAAAATCAGTAAAAGTATTTTTTGTAATGAGTAACATTCGCGTAAACTATTAAAAAAGACATCAATATTATGGTCTCTCAGCTCGTTACTAGACACTAGACACTAGTATATAAAGATGGCCGCTGTAGCCGTATTTCGGCTCTGGGGTTAATATTATCACTAGTGGGTAGGCAATGTGGGTAGGAATATATTTTATAAAAAAATCTTTGTAAACCTATTTGATGCTTTAAAGTGAAAATTTCTGTTTTAGTAAACTAAACTTCCCAAGTTTCCTCAGAGAATCATACGAATTCACTTAGCTTGAAACAACTTAAAAATATTAAATTCCCTCCAATCAAAATCCTGGCTACGTCCCTGATTGCGTGCAGTGGAAATTTAATATTCTACGAGCTGGCGCGTAATCGAACATACTGATTTCTTCATATCGAAGAAATCTTTATTTCAATCTGAAATTAGTGTGCTACCAGCTAATCGCTGCTATGGTGTCTGTGCTGTTTATTAAATGAATAATATCGTTATAAAAATATTCACACGTTGAAAGTGTGTTTAAAATTATATTCCGTTATGATGAAAGAATTTTAAAATCCATAATTATGAGCTAACCTGAATGAAATGAATCCAAAAATTATTTTTGTGTTGAATAGTCAATTTATCGAGGTAGGATATGGGCTATATATTATGAGTCTACGACTAATAGGACCAGAACTACGTGTGTGAAATCGCAGAACAAATTGTATTTCATTTAGGAAAAGTGTTGTTTTGCTTCAATACTGAATCTGAAGAGAGCCTCAGTGGTCTACTGGTTACCTCTGGGACTTCCATAACAATAGTCTATTTTTTAAGAGCACCGTGTATCAATGAGTTTTTCTAACTCAAGTAAATTTTCTGAGCGCTCTTACGGTGAAGAAAAATATCATGAAGAAACCTAGGATTACGTCTGGTTTTTTCATTTAGGATGCAGAAACCAGATGGCAGTCGCTCTGTGTAAAATCTGGCGCCCTTGTCAATCTCATTAGGTTAGGTAGCTGACCCCGATAGCATCTGATATAGAATCGGAATAAGGATAGGACGAAGAAGAGTGTTGAATATGGAGCTGATAATTTTGGAGCTTTCAGGAAACAGTCATAAATTTCAAATTGTAAATGGACTCTGGTACCCACATTAAAATTCCAAATTATTTTATACAATTAAAGTTCCAAATTTAAATCGTGTGAACAAGCTTAATAAATTTCGCAACGGTATCTTCGTTAAACACTATTAATCAAACTATATCATCTCGGTCTACCCTCGATCGACGATTCATCATTTTTCTTACTCCAATAAGTCCATTTTACTTCGAGGCAAATCTCGCAACAGTCATCAAAACTTTTATAATAAAAATGGCGATGCGTGAAACCGTTATGTTAAGAGGATTTGGAATAATGTTAAGATGGTTTATATCGTCTCATTTGTTTTAATATTTTATATTACTTGAAGTGTGGAGTTTACTCCTTAAGATAGGCGTGGGATAAGATAGAAATATGAGGAGTAACACCGTTTAAAACAGTAACCGGTCGACTGTTACCTGGTTTAGCTTTCGCTTACGCCGCCGCTTGAATGTTACTAGCGAATGTTAGTAGCGGCGTAGGCGGGAGCATGTCCCGCCTACGCCGCTTACGACTCTTGCTCACGTTACACCACAGAATCATGTTCATTCTTAAGGAGTAAACTGCACTCACTGTATTGAACATGTATTGGAGCAGATATACACGGTTTTTTTCATTATTGTAACCCTATCATAACCCACAACTGGTCTTTCACTTGAAGGTTGGAAATAAATCTTAATCTATTTGTTATCTCGTAGCTTACAGTATAAATTAATACTAAATCGGTAGCAATCTACCCCATATTGATGAGAAGATTTCCTTAATTCCCTGACTAGAAGTTTATAATTTATAAATTAACGAACTGTGCTTCGCAGTTTCGCCCGGACAAAAACAATCATTTTTATAGAGATAAATGTATATTTTATATTATTTCAAATATTTATCTATATCTGTACTATACCATCAAATTGTCAGTCGTTTTTGCATGAAAAGATAATAAATGAACTTTAAAACAAAACTTCTGCCTAGATGTAACTTGAAAACAAAAAGTTTATAATGTTTATACTCGTAATATAAAAGTAAAGTGTGCGGAGCACTGGTTTGTGTGTTAATATGGTAATAATACACTGCGGAAAAAATTGACAAACACACGTATTTTATTACATACAAACACTTCAATTTCATATGACATTGCATTCCAGTAAGAAACGCAATTCGCACTGAGTGAAGTGGGCGGACATTCAGCTAAGTTATAAATGCCCAAATAACAAATGTTCCACTGAGATTGACTTGCGCGATACGGTACATATGATTAAGTAGTAATTTCTGGACTTCCTTGATGTTTCAATCCATCACTTTAATATATTGCCTGTTTACGTAATATCGGAAGGTATGGTTATAAAAATGGGTTGTAAGAACGTTACTTTTATGCATACACTTTAAATGGAATGAATATACTAAATAGAGAAAGAAATTACTAAAGCGTCTAGTGGGAGGTAGTGCTATGCTGCATTGCAATCGAATAAAGCAAACACCCAGATGCTTAACCTGAAGATAGCTGGTAAAGTGATAGCTATGCTGCGTTTCGTTCAGTTTCCGAGTAGCCGGTGGTCCGTCTCAGGTGCAGAAGGGAGGAGGGTAACGCGTAGTACTACATTTACACGATACATATTATAAAATAGGATGTCTGAAAGCTGTTTGTCTATCTGTGATGGATTTTCTCAAATTCTATTAAATATTTTTCCATGCTGTCGTCTCCTATACATACAGTGATTACCAAGGAAGGTTTTAGTGCATAAGATTACAAGGTAACATTTCGGTCTCTATTATTCGTGGATAAATCCCAGACTGGTCACTCGTTTCGTATAAAGTACTTGCACAAAGGTTTGACAGAGCCCGCATACATAATAGATTTGCTATTAGAAATATGTACTTAAAACTCAATATTGTCGCGTTCTCAGCGTCGATTGTGCATTATTTATTTGCTTTAATGCAATATACATGTTACACTTAGGGGAGGTTGATTAGAACGTACGGACGGAAGTGGCGGACACAGATTAGATACAACAGTGTTTCTCACTAGAAGAGGCACGTATTCGTATAGGAATAAATGGATTCAAATAAAACATTGACGACCGACTGGCTCAGTCGATAACATGGCGGCTACTCCACGTCTTAACGCCAGAGGTAGCGGGTTCAAATCCCTCCTAGGTCAAGGATGTTTTATATATGTATGTCTATAATAAAAATCTTAAATATATAAAATTTCTTAAATTTATAATAATATTAAATATATTTCCGCTGTCTAGTACCTGTACAGTAGTACGTACCCACACAAGTTCCTTACGGAACAACACAGGGCGCTAGGCTAACGTGGTGTGATAAGTCCACGCAGGTATTATATTAAAAAAGCATGTTTATGAAGGAATAGTAATAAATGAATTGTTTCCATTGATTTACAAAAGTACAAGACACACGATAACGACTGTGCAATTTGATATCTTTTCCACGGCCGGCTTTGAGACGCTGACAATACCCCTTAAAAACAGGTCTGCAATTCAAATGTATGATGGCCCAGAAGTGAAAGTTAGGTGTCGCGTTTCGAATGGCAAGTAATAAGAAAACAATTTGTTTTTATAATCAATGTCAAAAATGGAAAAGGGCCTTAGGCAATTTAGAGTTGTCGGATGTTGAGTCACTTCGAATGTGATTTTTCAAAAATAATCCGAGCACAGCCCTCTTCCATTTTTAGCATTGATTATCAAATCAAATATACAATATCTTTCATGACTTTCTTATAGAATAATATTAACCGAGGGCAACCGAGTAATCGGAGCCTTTTTACGAATACCGACGCCCATGAACATCCACAAAATTTCTTTGCCGATGCGTTGCCCTTCTTTTTCCCCCTTCTCTAATGGGCTACCGGCTACTCACACACCTCCCAGAAACTCGATACTGAAGATGTCACTTTAGGGCGATATTATGTGAGCGAAAGGTATCACACCGGTCGTGCCGGCCCAATTTGCATGGGAGGATGTAGTGTCATGCACTACGCATGGCACTACCTCCTCTTATGCAGCATCCTCCTCTTCCTAAAACCACTAACCAGCCAAAACGCGAAGGCTAGATCGACGAAGCGTAAAGAGAGACCTGTTTATTTTTTTGAAAACGAGGGAAACGCTATTACAACAAATCATCAAGGCACCTCGACGGCTTGTCAGTCCCCTAAGGGGCCCACCTAAACAGATGGGGCTGCTGCGCACTACGGGCACAACACCCCAACAACTTTGGATCAGTTCAATGGGGTGAGATTCCTATCCTCGCCCCTTGCCGCGTGCGCAAGAGCGCCTCTTCCTGAAGCTCTTTGGCCCCTCTTCTTACTTAAGAGGGGTACCGAGAGCGATTCCTCCTCCTGATATTTAGCCCCCTCTTCCTATAAGAGGGGTGTGAAGATCCCCTTCGGTTCAACTGGCTTTGCCTGGGTTCACCCCAGACTACTAAGCCCCACCGCCACGACAAGGCTTGAACATGGTGCGGAAAGCGAGACCGGCTGCAGCAGAACCGACAAACTAGGTTTCTGCCTCAGTCGTAGTCTTCATCACTGGAGCTCGTTCCCGTCCTGGAAAGCCTACACGCGGACATTGGCGAGTCGCCTCCATCTCTATCTTCAGCTTGTCTCAGGACTGCAGTCACTGTTCTAATGCTAGTTTGGTCAGACCAACGGGCTGATATTCGCCCCCGAGACCTATTTCCCTCTATGTTACCTACAATACCGCTGGGTTAAGCGAATTCTAAAGAGAATGACGAGCCTCAGTAACCCTAGGAGACCCTCCAGGCTAGGCGAAATGATGACATGCTCAAAATTTCATACAGGGGCAAGATGAATACCGACCCCAATTTACGTAGTAACTATATAGAAATCTATTGCTCAGTGGCGTGCCCTTGGTTATATATCTAGTAGCAGGTGAGACAGGCTGGTAATTATAATAAAAATAACGCACCTATGGAAATATACGATTCCAGTATACTAACAAATTAATTATCATCAATACCTGTTACTACTTATCAACCATTAGGAGCTTCCGATGCCTTAAAGAAACAGTTGTAATATATTTTTCATCCTTTATACGGCAAATGTTTGTCTTAATAAATCAAATGGAAACCAAAGAACAATTTTTATAGGGCAATTGACAAAGACAAATATTATTCTGGATCCTTCCACTTCAGTTTCCCTCTTCGTATCATGCGCTAAACAAGTAAAAACGTATTTGTCCTATTTTTATTGTTAATGTGTAAACAAGCAGATGATGTTTTTTGACTATACACATTAATATTTACATATTAAAATATACATACGTGCGTTGTCTACATTCACCTTCCAGGAACGACGGCCACTTGAGAGCCCAGCTGTCACTACCCTGATCGTGGTGGACTAGTGCGGTTGCAATTAAATAATCCTCTTATCGTTACCTTCCCTCCGATAGAAACACATACCCTCCATATTTTAATAAGAGCTAGTGCAATGCCGCATTGCAGCGGAATGGAGTCGGCACGACCGGGAAGGTGCATCTCGATCACTTGGTACCGCCGTAAAGTGTCACCTACGGTGTCGCGTTTTGTGAGTTCTGTGAGAGGGGGCGAGAAGGAAGGCAACGCATCGGCATAGTGGTTATAGTGATCTTCAGGTAGTGGTAGAAGGGCTCCGATTGCTCGTTTCTCCCCCTTTACTATAAAAATCGCGTATTAACGTCCCTGTTGCGTCCTTGCTTTTCCTTCAAGTTCAGACGAGTCGGTAACCGAACAAAAATCTACATTTAACTTTTACTAGGAAATCTCTTCCGTGCTGGGATTCAGACGTTTGGAGCTACTACACAATTCTTAAGTAAAATTCTAACACTTGCGAGCATACGTCAAACAATTTTATAATGACTTTAAAGCATTCTTATCGTCTTTCTCTCATTAATGGCTCACGATTGAGAGGGCTCCGGTCTACTCACAGTGAATTATTTTCGCATTGCAGTCAAATTCATATGTCCCCTCAGTTCATAAAATGTTTGCGCTCAAATCGCGTCGTCGCGCGATGACTTGTTTGGGAGAATTTAACACACGAAACACGCGACACTGAAGATGTGATTTTAGGGCGGTATATATACGAGCGAGAGGTACCTTCCCGTTTGTGCCGGCCCAATTCCGCTGCATACGAGGATGTAGTGTCATGCACCTTGCATGGCACTAACTCCTCCTACACAGCATGGTACTACCTCTTCCAAAACAAACACACACATGTGTGTGTGTTGTATATGTAGCATTGTTGATATTATTGTAAATGGTATTGTTTGTTAAAATTAGTTTGTCAATCTAGTTAATGTATAAATTCACTGGCTTATATTCAAGTATAGATTCCAAATACGGTGGAGGTGTATTATAATCACGCTATAACTTAATTTGCCACCGCATTAGCCTTGCTACAGTTAGTTTCTCATTAAATAGTAGGTCGTACACGCCATAACATAACTCGCTGAATAACAATTCCGCTATACATCGAAGAATACTAACTGGTATGTATAAGAGTATCTTACACTTAGTGTGCAATGTATAATAATATCAAAGATATGACCAACCTAACTTTGTTAACTATATTAGTTTCACCATACATTGAAAATTACTAACGCGTTTATAACATGGTGGGACTTATTTAATAGGTAATGTATGCTGATCTAATAAATTTGTAGATACGCCATATATATATCAAATGCAGTTGAAGCATAGCGGTTCGTTCAGATTAATATGGGCTTAGCGATAATAGACCACGCTCCCTTATAAGGGCCTACATACCGACACGATTACTTATTAAAATCCAGTGTTTTGAAAAAAAAGATCAAACCGATTTTAACGATATTCTGGTCTGCAATGCAAATCTTGGTTACTGATTTTGTTTTTCGAGACGAATGACAATTATTTATTTCGATTAATCAAAGTTCAATTTTAGCTCATATTCATAATGCAGGCGCGTGCATAAATTTCAGTTCGTTGGCTTATATAAATTTTGTTATTTATCTAAAATATCTCATCAAATTAGACACGGCCTGTTTTTATGGTGGGACCTGTATGAACCGTTAATGTTGAAGGGATCAGAAGGAAAAGTGTCTACATAAAATAGGGCAGTGCGAATTTTTACGGATCAGGTAAATAATGTACTCTGACTATTTGTAACATACGTAATAACAATGTATCTTTCCGGAATGTTCGAAACGTATTTTTAAGACAGTTGTAAGTGAAATAAACAAACAAATTTATAACGAATCTTACCTTGTTCCAGATTTGAATTAACCTTTAAGATAATTTCTTGTTCTCTTTTGGCCTTCGAATTAACGCGTACTTTTATTATTATTTTATAATTATTACTTTATTCTTACAATTAAAAATCTTTAGTATATAAGAAAATAATCTTATAAAACTATATAATGTATATTAGCTAATAACAACAGGCTATTAATGTAATGTGATGAATAAATAGTGAACAATGGATATTAGTAGTATTAGTGTATACATTTTAGACATTTATAAACATGATTATTATATTAAGATGTTCAAAGATGATTTTGCCGTTTGTACGATCCCTGACGCCGCATATTTTTTTTATGGTCCAAAGTGGATCACGTATGCTCAGCAGACACCCTTCGAGACATCGATCAATGGGCATCCCGGCGGCCATAAATAACGATTGCGCCGTACGGATCTACCTTTAAGTGAAAGAAGATATGTCATAATTTACATTAATTCTAAATATGGATACAATATTCTCAAGACTAAAGAATTTCACTATGATATATCAGTTATTATCCATACCAAGAGTTACGAGTAATTGGAGCTAATTAGTGACTACCGTCGCCTTTTAACATTGTCTTCGCGAAAGTAGTATTTGAGCGAAAGATGCCCTCTCGATCACGCTCAATGCGATGGCAATGCAGCAATATCTCTTAATACAACTACTTGAATCCAATGTAATATGTTTACGACGCGGAGATAAAGAAACGTCATCTCATGATATCATTTTAAATGAAATGAACACATTCATGAAGTGATTAAATTTTTTTCCAAAACACCATTCCAAAAAATATTATTATAAGATTCACTCATAAAAGGAAATATGTATTACGTTTGTAAACTTACGTATTTGTTCAATTATATATGGCAAATATTTGCTTAACAATTTATTAGCTTTTGCAAATAATAAATACTGAAAACACGTAAATCTTACAATAATTTTAATGCAACGTCAGCAATGAACAAACATCTACAAATATAAAATCATACTAAAACAAAATTGGATCGAATAATTTCGATACTTCCATAGTTAATAGAAGCATGAAAATTATTCAATTAACACATAAGATTATAAATGATTGGCAAAAGGCAGTCGTATGTAAAAAGCTCGCGGGCGAATACTGACGAGCGAGTGTTTGCTTAAAGTTCACCGCCTGTGGCTCAACTTTGTAATGCTCGCGTATTTTTCACATTTTATTCCTAGTCCAGGCCGAATGAGTCAATTTTACACTTGGTTATCGTTAATCATAAAATGTTAGCGACGGAAATTAAATGTATAATAATAGTGTAAAGCTGAAGAGTTTGTTTTGTTTGATCACGCTAATCTCAGGTACTACGGGCCCGTTTTGAAACATTATTTTTCTATTGAATAGTCCATTTATTCAGGAATGGCTAAAAACCATGACACTACGAATGATATGACCGGAGTTGCGCGGATGCAACCTTGGGACTATGCACTAGCATCTAGCTGTAATATTATTTTTAAACATGTCAACGTTATGGCTCTATAGACTTAGAGGTCATCAAGAAAAGAGCATTATTCATTTGTATATTATAATAATTATTAAAATTATTTATATGTCATAAAACTTACACACATTTCCGTTGTCCTGTACCAGTGACACACGTCGAAATGGTGTTAACCCACTGTGGATAAGTCCATAGATATTGTATTATCCGTATTACCTATGCTTATATCATAAATGTGAAAGTAATTCTGTGTGTGACGTCATCACAGTCAAATCGCTGTACCGATTAGGTTGAAATTTCAGAAAGAAATAATATTAGGGTTTTGGAATGAGCACACGCTACTCGTTTTCTTTAGTTATCTGCAAACCTGGGTAGTTGGTGGGTACCTCACGAATTGACTGAAGCAAACCGGCAAACGCGCGTCGACCGCTGCTATTACTAAAGTTAGGCACAATAATGAAGGTATTTGAAACCGAATCATTACCTGTGATCAAAATTGATTCTTTACGATAATCGGGAGTGCTCAGCGCAATGGTTGGAAATTTGGATAACTTGCATCATACTTTGATTAAATATTTTAAATTAAAAATATTCAGCTTTTTGTATCTCCCATACAAAACGCGAATTTCATGTGTAAGGACCTAATATTAAGGATCCTTACATACTGGGCATTTGAGCTATTAATAGGCTTCAGACTGATGCCCTACTGCTTATAGATCTAGGGGGCCATTAACAGCGTTCGAAAAAACATACAATATTTCAAGAGTACAATTATTCCCTTTTCTACCGATTGTATTATTTTGTGAGATGAATATTTGAGGAAAATAAATAAATTATGACCTAAGTCCCTTTTCATTGTTAGTTAGATCACAAATTTGAGGTGCGAAAAAAATATGTTCACGCATGCCATACATAGGGCCCGCAAAATATTAATATTTTCTTTTTTCTTAATTCTAAAAAAATATCTTTACAATTGTGGTATGTGTTATCACATTAGTAAACTTGTTCCAGTGCCTTAGATATAAGCAGCAATAGATGAATTTCATTCCTTTGTGATTACGGGGTCTCCCCGCATGCTGTTTAGCATATGAATCAACGACCAATGTAAATGAGTCTCATATTTTCATTTGCAGTATAGGATGGCAGACGAGAAATCGAAACCTCCTAACGACTACCAACGTCCATAGACATTTGCATCGTTATCATGCAGAAGCGTTTCCCTTCTATCCTTTTACCCTCCTATAGGACATATAATTAGAAACTTACAATTATTTACTGCCCTTCTACCCCTCGCAATCCGTTTCGAATAATTGCTCTTCAAATATTGATCTTTGGTATGACAAGAAACAAATTAAGCCAATTTCTCACTTGCCCTTATTGTTTTGTACGTGTACACTCTGGTACACGCACTGGATTTGTAAGGTCACAGATTCAACTGGAAGTGATTTCCAAACCATGAACAGGGTAAGTTTATTGTCGATTAACAATCTGTTTAGTTCTCAGAACCTCAAGATTTATCTTTGAAACAATAGAATTTTGTCAACATTGATCATAGTAATCGATAAGATGTAGTATGCAACGGCGTCGGGTCGATAACACATAATGTAGAGTATATAAAACTAATTCAATACCTCCACACGAACAGTACGTATGAACTAGTATTTCAAATCGTTTTCTTAAATCTTAAAACCGCGTCAAACCAACTCAAATTCATTTTCGGTAGTGACATACTGTAGTTCAGTTGTTTTCATATTTTGATACAAAAGTTATTTCAATACCAAGACCAAACTTCAAGTAGTAGCCTATAACCTTTACGATACTTGGTATTGGTGACAAATATTACCCAGAAATAATAATAATAACAGTAATGATAATGGTAATGGCAATGGCAATGGCAATGGCAATGGCAATGGCAATGGTCCTGATCCTGATCCTGGTCATGGTCATGGTCATGGTCATGGTCATGGTCATGGTCATGGTCATGGTCATGGCAATGGCAATGGCAACGGCAACGGCAACGGCAACGGTAACGGTAAACAGTCACAGTCACAGTCACAGTCTCAGACACAGCCACAGTCACAGTCACAGTCACAGTCACAGTCACAGCCACAGCCACAGCCACAGCCACAGCCACAGCCACAGCCACAGTCACAGCCACAGCCACAGCCACAGCCACAGCCACAGCTACAGCCACAGCCACAGCCACAGTCACAGTCACAGTCACAGCCACAGCCACAGCCACAGTCACAGTCACAGTCACAGCCACAGCCACAGCCACAGCCACAGCCACAGCCACAGTCACAGTCACAGTCACAGCCACAGCCACAGCCACAGTCACAGTCACAGCCACAGTCACAGTCACAGTCACAATCACAGTCACAGTCACAGTCACAGCCACAGCCACAGCCACAGCCACAGTCACAGTCACAGTCACAGTCACAGTCACAGTAATAATAATAGTAATAATAATAACAACAGTCACAGTAATAGTAATAGTAGTAATAATAATATCTAAGATGGACAAGAAATAAAATTTTAGAATAGAAAAACTCTAAAAAAAATAGGAGTACAAGTCATCAACATGCTGCGTAGCACAGTAAAAGTAGTACAAAGTAGTAGGAAGATACTGCCATGTCGGAGGGGCACCTCTCGCTCAATTGATACCGTCGTAAAGTGACGTCCACAGTGTCGTGTATCGTGTCATTTGAGGGTAGCCGGGGGACCCATTGATGGGGGAGTTGAAAAAGGAGGGCAACACATCGGCATAATTATGCTGATGTTCATGGGCGTCGGAGTCGTATAAAGGCTCCGATTTCTTGTTTATCCCTCTATACTATAAAACGAAAGTAAAGTAGAGCTATGAGCGAGCGTGTTTCTTATTTTATTATTTAAGTATTAAGTTTACTTGTTTTACTAATGTTACGCATTACAACAAAACTAATTTTACGAAATTTATCTATGAAATCAGTAAAAGTAGTTTTATTGTAATTATTTTTTAAGATTTTTGTTATCTATAGAAATAATATAATATATCCATGACCTGGAAGGGATTCGAACAAACAAACGCAGGCAAAAAACGTAGCGTCTCCACTATATAACCTGCTGAGTCAGCTGGTCGTTAAGTCGAAGACATTTCTGATGAATATACACTACGTGAAACAGTATCAATCCTCATATAAAGTATACGTGCCACGTTTTGAAACTTCTATATTTTACACTGTTAAAAGTTATTCCAAGATTTATGAGGTGTGCGAAACTTTAGACATTTAAATGTATCAACAAAATTTCACATGTTCGAGGAGCAAAGCTCTGTAGTTATAAATAAACAGGGGGTCATAGCCCCCCTGAAACCACAAGTACCATAAAACCGAGCTCAGAATATGTTAGTAATTTTCATTCAAAAACTTCTTGATTAATATTGGATACAGATTTTGAAAGATTTAATGGTGAAAATCTCCAACTCTGATGTCCCAAATAAATTATTACTGCTGATTGTTTCAGAAGGAAAGTGATGGTTTCAACTTTGTACACTAGTTCTATGGATATCTAAATGTCTACAAAAGTTATATGTATTTTGTAAACGTTTCCAAGAATTATATGGATTTCTAAATGTCTACAATAGCTATAAGGATTTGTTAATGTTTAAGTAGTTATTTGAATTTCTAAATGTCAGCTATAGCTATATGGATTTTTAAATGTCTACAATAGTTGTATGGATTTCTAAATGTCTACAATAATAATTATATATATTAAAATTGAAAAAGAAAACTAAAGTTGTGTTTTGCAAGTGTGGTTATATAATTTTTTTTTATCCCCATTTAAATTCATTTTAAGGTTATATATATGTATATCCTACTACTCATGCGATTTTATAATGTAACGTGATGTTGTATCATTAACTCAGTCTGCATGTACTCGGCAAGGCTTTGTGCTTAGACCTTTCAAACATCCGAGAGGTCACATATGTTACATCCGACATCAATATTCAAGTAAAATATTTTATTTTTTTAGACACGAACCCGCACAGGGTCATTTTATGCTCCGGCTTTCTGTCCGTCTGTAATTTGATGATTTTTACCCCTGATGCATAGATTACTTCAAACACTAGCAAAGTCTGTCTCAAAGCCCTGAAAAAATCATACTTACATACTTGCATAAGCAAAAACTTACATAAGCATATAAAACGAACATGCACATAAAAGTTGCGTATGGATTTATTCGGTGATAATATGTTTATAATTTACAAATCTTCATATGTAACTATTCATACATTTGTACCTGCTGTATGCTCTTACTTCTCTCTCTAATTCGTGATATTTTAAACGTCCTTCGAGTAAGAACTAACGAGAGTCAACCGTGTAGTGTTTGTAGTGTAAGTAGAATTACGGTCGGTAAAATTACATCTTTATGCCATTCAATCAATGTTCGTACATTGAAACTTGCTCGTGGCGGTTTTATTTTGTAGCGGCGACTCACCCACACGCATATTGGATTCCGATCAGTGGACCCTCTTTCCTCTTGATGGAGTTTTGATGTCATTCGTGGACCGTGCACTGCCATTGATTTTCCCGTTGCGCTGTGGGGTATCGTAAATTGAAATGTATAATGGTTTTAAAATTATCCAAGTGCTTTTTTTCACAAATCTTTGATGGTTAGTTAATATTGAATACAAATGAGAACCTCTTATTCAATGGTTGCTTTTGTTGAAACGTGATGGGGTTATAGAGCGTACTTTATCTAAAAAGAATAAACGTCTAAAAATAAATAAAAATAAGACAAAGTTACATTATATATCATATAGAAATAAGATAATCTAAACACCACGTTTAAGTCTGGCAGGCCGTACAGGCAATCAATACTAATAATAATAATATCTGTGGACTTGTCACACCACGTTAGCCTAGCCGTGTGGTAAGTACCGTAAAGACTTGTCTTAGAGGTACTTGACAGCGGACAATATATTTAATATTTCTTTATACATTTAAGAAATTTTATAAATGTAAGATTTTTATTATAGAAATACATATAATACATATATGAACATCCACGATCTTGGTGAGATTCGAACCCACGGCCTCTGGCGTAACACGCGGTCTAAACACCACGATATCAACTGAGCCAGCGGGTCGACACATATATCGAAATACAACATATATAAGCCTGGTAAAATTAGCTAAGCCATGCAATCATATTGCAGTGAAATATAAATTATCTTGGAACTAAGCTAATCTATTCATAACAATTGCTAAATATCGAGATGAAAGGGCTTATATTCGTAGGTAGGAATTGTATTGAATTATAATTATGATTTATAAATGAGTACGTAGAAATGAGTTTCATGTTATGCTTTAAAGTACGTAAGTTTCAGGAAAAGGTAGTGCCATGCTATATATCTAACTAGCTGACCCGGCGAACTTTGTTCCGCCTTAATGGCAATAAATAAGCAGATTGTGTTTTTTTTATTGGAAAAAATACAAAAAAAAATGAAATAACTACATTAATCATTCATTATTATTTCCGTATTTTAGTACATAGGTTGCTCTTCACTTAAGTACCCTGTGATACACGACATTTTTTGTTTTATTATCAGGCGCAAAAACGAACAACGCAGATGGTCTTCCGACCCGTGAACATGCCACGTATAATTGACCATGGGAAAAACATGAATGTTCTAGATTTAAACCACGGCCACGGCCAAAGGATTGGCCTTGTGATTTGTTGATGGTCATGGCAAATGCAAGACGTATCGGAAATTGAAGTCTTTTAAATTCAAACGGCATATCGGTTGGGATCATCGGGATCCTCGGAATGAGAACTTCCTCACCTTTGAACTTTCCTATCATTATCGTAGCGTAAATAACATGTTCATCAATTTACTGACCACCAAACACGTACCGTTGCACAGTTTTGGTTGGTTTATGTTTCGAAGCATGATTACTACGGAGCCAACCTTTAGGCGTAAATTGTGCGGTGGTAAGCCAGGCACGTCCAAAGAGTTTAAAAATTCAATTGGATAGTTGGTGGCTTCATCTTCATTTGTGACGCAGTCAATAGATTTGAATGAATGCATTGTTCCAATGATCTTATTTTGAATTATGTAGTTCAGGTCATCTACATCTTTATTCTTAGCCGCTAAAATTACTCGCTCACTCAACCGTCTAAGTTCGTCTTTTGATGAGACAAAATTACAGAAATTATATGGAAATGATATTAATCCGCTCGATTCATCGACAGGTACTTGACCATTACCGATAGTCAGCAATTGCTCCGAGAAATCTTCAGCAGATGTATCATTAAGCAATGTAACTCTCATGTTTGTTGTCAGCTGCAGTTTCTTCACATAGCGCCATAGATTTGACGATTTGAGGCAGGCGTTTATTTCATCGGCAGCCGTAGACCTTTGAATTACTGGCAGTATTTGGCGGAAATCACCAGACAGTAAAATCATTGCTCCTCCAAAACATCTCGAGTCATTGCGTAAATCTTTTAATGTTCGCTTAAGTGCTTCTAATGCACGTTTATGCGCCATTGTGCATGCGTCTCAGATGATGATTTTCAATGCCGCTAAAACTTTGGCCATTGCTGAGTGTTTTGCAATATTACACGTTGGTTCTTCAATAGTTTGAGGATTTAACGGTAATTTGAATGCTGAATGAACCGTACGGCATCCTTCTAACAATACGGCTGCTATTCCAGAAGAACCAACTGCAACCGCTATGTTGGATCTCGCCCGAACATTTGCTAAAACTAATGACATAAGGAATGTCTTGCCAGTTCCACCAGGGGCATCTAGGAAATATAAACCACCATTTTCATCAGAGATTGCCTTCATTAAAGTATCATAAACTTCCTTTTGTTGGTAATTCAACAGGGGCACATTCCTTTGAACTACTAAATCTAATTCCTGGTGATCACATTCACGTTCCCGTTCCAATTCACGATTAAATGCGTTATTCATTTCACGATTTGGCGCTGGCATTCCTATCCTGATTAATAAATCACCGCACATGAGGTAACACATATCTTCGATCAAGAGTAAAGCACGATTATGTATCTCCTCATTCATCTCAATATCGTGATTTCTGGAACTGACACGACTTTGATGTAAAATATCTTCTGACATACTATCTTTGTATTTTTGCCACAGGTTACATGGGTTTGAACGAAAACATGTCGAAATTATGATAGCGAATAATGTGCGTATCTGACTTGGAGATGCAGAGATAGTGGCTTCAGCGATTGTCGTATCCCAATGGGTATCGTTTTCTAATAAGTTCAATTCTTCGCATGCAGCACGATGTGTTGGGAATATTACACCATTAACAGTTCGTAGTGTCTCAAATGAAGTTGAACCACGCACATTTACCAGCAACAACCGCAAATAGAAACATTCATCATTCTTTGGATGAACTGTATACATACGACCAAGAGCATCAGTAGAACGCACATCTGGATACCCAGGAACCGCATCACCTTGCTTCCGTCTTTGAAAATTCTTGGATGAAGCATTCCAAGTATAATAACGTGGCATCTCCGAGTAAAGCAAAGTTCGTGCAAACTGATCGCTTTGGCAGATTGCAAAAAAACTGGTCAATGTAGTTGCTGGAGGTGTTTCAGCACGTTGCGTAGCATTCTAAGCCGTGAAATATACTCGTTGCCCATTCTCCAGATGCACCGGCAAATGTATAACAGTAGGATAACGTTCGTGAATAGGAAATGCGAATATACGCCAAATCGCTTCATTACAGTTCACATAACGACCAACTTGATAGCGTGAAATTTCATCGTTGGTATTTGAGGATTGCAATCCAAAGACCACCATATCACTGCTTTTCGTGACATATTTGCAAATATATTTTATGGACTTAACTGAATTGCAGTATTCAACGTTGCAATGTGTCTTGAACGTTTTAGAAATAAGTGGCGAATGTGGAACAATCCAACTGTTGTCGACAACGAAATCCATTCTTTTCACTTTTGTTGTGACAGTTCGACCGTTGTCATCTGGTGAACGACGCCGATACAGCGGATACCCATCGTTGCCAGTGACAGTCTCCGCCGTTAATTTCCGTGGATATCGTTTAGTGCACTTTCCATCGACCATGCAAGGTGATTGGGGATTGATGGCACCACACGGTCCATGAACCATATTAGTGGTAACAACATCATGTAGGTTTGGATCGACTTCATGATCAGGAATCTCGGCACATCTATTTGGTCAGGCTGAATTCTTTCCACTAACCAAATAAGAATGTGTGCGTGCGGCAGGCCTCGCTTTTGCCATTCGATTGAATACATCCAGCATCGCGTGTCTCCAAAGACGCGTTGTTTAACAATAAAGTTCATCAGGGACCGAATTTTTTGCCTGAATATCCGTGCTGTGATCGTGTCTATCATTTGATGTTTGTCCGGGAGGCAGCAATTGAGTAATTTCTATCCATTTTGGATTACAGGTAAAAGTAATAAAGAGATCGGGCCGGCCGTAATGACGAACATATGTCATTGCATCTTGTGCATATTCATGCATATGACGTGGGCTACCAATGTACGTCGCCGGCAGAATAGTTAATCGTCTAGTATTAGCTGCATTTCCTACAGTACTAACTGCATCACGTATATGGATGTACTCCTCAGAACGCAGTTTGGCTTCAACCTATTAAATGTTGAACGTTCCGTTTCTATTTTTACATACATGTCAACGCAATACTGCTGAAATAATCGACGAAACCGCAGCAAATAATTGTCAGTATTTTGACGAATCATCAAACGATATGCATAATAATTCATTGAGCTAACTTTCTTTGTAGTTTCTTCACCTGAAATTAAAAATTTGATAATTAACCATTTCAAAGACAAATAATACAGACATTAACCATTATTAAGATACTGATACTTTACCATTCAATGTATTTATCATTTTAATATTAAAATAATATCCATCTTCTCCTTGCCAAAACATCAGTGGGTATTGCAATGCGTCATATGATCGATGAGTTTCAGATATTTGTAGCAGTTGCCCAGTATCGCGACATGTAAGCACAATATCGCGTTTTTCCAATTGTTCACCAACAATCAGGATGGCAACTTCGTCTACTGTTGGAGCATTAAATGTGCGTTCGTGTGTTCCAGAAGATCGTTTATCTGCTTTGATGACAACTTTATAGTCATCATTTGGCATGCGCTCTAAAGCACTCTTAAACAACCTTACCAACGCATGATGTTCATGAAGCAGACACCGCAAGTCTTGAATAATTGCTCGCTTCATTCCTGCATTGATCCCTAGGCGTTGATCAAGTTGTTCTTCCATGTTGTCCATGAAATATATTTGTAAAATTTATTCTGTGTATCTTCGAAAGGTAGTAATGATCCACTTCGATGGTGAATCTCTCCTTGTATCTACAAAATAAAAACCAGACAGTATTAACTGGATTATAAACACTTTTTCTGTGGGAGAGTAGAGTTCAGTATTAGCAAATACATACCAATAGATAAAGTAAGTTATTCTTTAACTATATTCTATGTAAGTACAAAAATAAATACATTAAATGTCGGATTAAATCCTCCTTCTTCGATAATGCCTGCCCCAAATGACGTAATTTGGAAACAACTATTGTATTTTCGAGTATTTGCAAGAAAGTGGCGTGATTTTTGTGTTTCGCCACAAAGCAATGAATACAATGGCTCATGTGGCGGAGTCAACACTGGCCAATTTCACTTTACCATTAAGTCAGCATAATCCAGGCGTTTCTCCGGAAAACTACAATGCACCACAATACTCGCAAACAACGTCCATTTGCCCAATGCAAACGCTAGGATGCAAGCTGTAATCATTGCTGCAATCGTATCAAAACGCTGCTCGATTCAAATCACCTAAATATCTTGTTCTGCGTCGCAAATTATCTATTTGTTGCCTTCTGTTGTACGCTCGACGATTCTGCATTGCCAACCGAGCTGCTTCACTTTGCTCTCGTGATCGAGAAGCACGAAGTCGAGTCATACTATCGCGGCGCTTTTCACGTGCCATTTCTTGTTCTTCTTCAGTCCTTTCATATGCAGTATTTTGTATTCTTCTTGCACTACGGCTTTGTCGGGAAAGATTCGATCGTCTTGGTCGCGGCATTATTAATTAAACTTCACTTCACTTCAATCCACTTCTTAATTATTTATTTAAGAGAAATTGTTTTAATATTGATTTCATACAAATATCAAATTGTCATCCATACGTCATTACATAGCTGTCATTTGCGTTTTGTTATTCCAAGTCTGATTCTTTTTTGTTATACCACGTTTTATAGTGACTGACGTTTCATGTCGAGTCACACGGGAACGCTGTCGAACGGGATAAAAAGTATCCTATGTCCGTCTCCTGGCTATAAGCTACCACCCTACCAATTTTCAGCCAAATCTGTTCTGCCGTTCTTGAGTTATAAGTGGTGTAACTAACACGGCTTTCTTTTATATATAGATCATAATCACCATCTGCCTGTTATGTCCTACTTTAACCTTTATTTTAATTTTCGTAAATTTATTAAGAGATAGTGCCATGGTCCATAGTCCTCTCACTCACGTGTAACCATCCTAAAGTGACTGCTATGCTGTTTCATTTCATGAGGTTTGTGAGCCGGTGACCCATGGGAGGAGAGGTGGAAAGGAGACTAACTGTATGTGAATAAGGTGGATGTCCATGGGCGTTGGTTGTCGTCAAACGGCTCAATCCCAAAAAAATGAACAATCAGCTGGTTTTTTTATAGTTATTTTCATGAATATAGTATTCCAGTATACAAGCTTTATGAGTGTGTTCATACACTCATAAAACTTATTATATTCGATGCTTGAAAATTGAAAAAAATGTTATAACGTGTATGCAGCTTGATATTTTAGCGTCAAGAGCTTGCGCTAGAATACACCAAACTACATCGCTACAGTACATGTATGAAACATGTGCAACATAAATACGTGTGCATGTACGTACGATAAACATTGCGCTATAAGTATAGCCCTGATGAGTTGTTTTTTATACTATAGAGAGACGAATGTTCAGTCGGGAGTCTCCTCATGAGACCTTATTAATGACCACCAGTTTAGTCGGTGGCCCCTTGGGGGCAGTCGAAAAGGAGGACAATGTTTTTGCATAATTATGCTGATGTTCATGGACTCCATTAGTCGTTAAAAGGCTCCGATTCCTCGTTTGTCCCCCTAACTATAAAAAAAACACATGGGTATGCAGATGCTGCCCTCCTTTGCTTCTGTCCTTCATTGGTCCACCGGGTTATAAATTGCATGAAACACAACAGCTTCTGTTACTTTACGCCTGTGTCACTCGAGCGAGAGGTACCTAGAGAGGTAGGCACCTCTACGATTAGACAGTCACGACTCAATGTATTTCATTTATTACTTGGTTTTCGGCAAGAAATATATTATTATACTTAATAGTGCGCTTTTAAGACCGCCATTTTGAAAAGGTGTCGCAAATGAGGCAGAAAGTATTTTCTTTAGATTTTAGCACAAAGTGAAGGTAAAACCTAGACTTTACATTGCTTTCACTAAAAAGTTACCCCGGAACATGTACTGTCAATAGCGAAATGTCTTTCTAAGCACCACTCTACGCTAATGAGCGTTCCATCCATTAAGCTATTTCGTAATTAGGTGCTCCACAGCGATCGCGAAGTAACCGCATTGAGCGGAAACTTTATTTATACCTTCCTTATTTTCTATCGCCTGTTTTATGCTTTGCTTTTTATCACCTTCACGAATCATCATCATCAAACCGTTACAAATTGTTTTATAGTATAAGGGGAAAACGAGAATCGGCATATTTTGACAACCACCGACGACCGATATATATATATATCGGTCGTATATATATATATATATATATATATATATACATATACGTCAGCAGTGGAAAGCAAAAAGAGGATGATAGTTCCGATTGCACTGAAGAATAAGCGCTCTTGGTCTGATGGAAGGACGTAGATCGAGCATTTATGTCATGATATTATGCACTGCAGCCTACAGTGACCTGTGTGTACGCCGAGCTATGTGCATCCCTTAAGGCGCAGCTTTTTAATGTCTATATGAGAATTGCCGTTATTTTCGAAAACTTCTACGTCCGTCATCATCATCATGATCTTCCTATTCTCATCCACACGGACATGGCCTGTGTCGCTGTGTTCGGCCTCCATCTATTCTCATCCACACGGACATGGCCTGTGCGGCTGTGTTCGGCCTCCATCTATTCTCATCCACACGGACATGGCCTGTGCGGCTGTGTTCGGCCTCCATCTATTCTCATCCACACGGACGTGGCCTGTGCGGCTGTGTTCGGCCTCCATCTATTCTCATCCACACGGACGTGGCCTGTGCGGCTGTGTTCGGCCTCTATCTATTCTCATCCACACGGACGTGGCCTATGCGGCTGTGTTCGGCCTCCATCTTAATTCTTAAAGATTTTATTATAGGAATACATATAAACATCCATAATGTACGTGGGATACGAACCCGCGACCTCAGGCGTAACACGCGGACTAGCCGCTGCGTTACTAACTGAGCCAGCCGGTCGTGGAAACTGTAGCGATTAAGGAAATCTAAGGCACTTAGGCATCGAATTACAATTGTATACTCACCTTTTGCATTTACTATATGACAAACGATTGACGCAAAATATCTGGTCTTCATTTCGTTTTAAATTCCTTAACGTGTTTTATTTTCGTTACGGTTTTCTTTTTCGAATGGAACTACTACAGTTGGCGACGCTCCTGCCTTCGCCCCTGCAGTTCAAAAGATTTGCAGAGAATTTTGTTACTTCTAGTTTAGGGAGACGATAGAGGGACATAACCCCATTTTTTCAGTATTTTCGTTAATGTGGTGTCAGAAGTCCATAGACATTATTGCAACTTAACATTATGCATGAATATCGTGAACGTGGTCATAGGTGACAATGCATCTGGTTTATTTTAAGCTATCCGCTATTATGAGTGAATGTCATGCCGCCGTAAAATGTCATCAATTCATAGGTGACAATGCATCTGGTTTATTTTAAGCTATCCGCTATTATGAGAGAATGTCATGCCGTCGTAAAATGTCATCAGTTCATAGGGTCGGTAGTCTTAGAAAGGCTCCGATTTCTCGTTTGACCGCTATACTATAAAAATAAATAAATATGCGCAATAAGAAATCTAAATAATATCAATCCAAAGAAAAAAAAAAAGAAAAAATTAACAGAAAATAACACAGATATTTGAACAGGTGGTTATCATGTATTCAGAGTGTGCTGATATCGAATAGTACAATAAGCATTCTAAAGAACCGCCACCTGGCGTCTGGTGTTTTAGAATGAGGTTGTGGGTCCCCATTCTAAAACAGAGGAACACAATTTTTGTACAAGTGGCAGTGTAAGGAGGAAACCATTCCAGTCCATTCTTTTCGTCGCAGTACTTCATTGCAAATGGACATAAAATCATTAATATTAGAGTTCAGTTGGTAATATAAATTCCTAAAAGCTGTAAGAAAAATCCGTAAAGTCCAAATCATTCATTGCAAGTGTTTGATTAGATAACATTAACTATTGATTTATTATTCGACAGTTTAACTACTTGACAAAGTCTCGAGTAAGTGGTGGTGATTGGAATGAGTAAGGTGGTAAGAATAATCTTACGTGATGTTCAATTTTTTCCGTATAACGTTATTAATGTAAATCGTTGGACAGGCTTTTCTTTACTAATATTATATAGAGGAAACATAACATTTTGTTTACTTGTCTGTTTGTTTGAATCGAATAGGAGTCAGAGCCACTGGACCGATTTGAAAAATTACCAATAGAATCAACATGATCTCTGATAAACATAAGCTATATAACATTTTCTAAAACGTTACAGATCGTTTACTAGAACTTCGACTGTGTCACCAAAGCTGTAAAAGAATATGAAAGCAAATCCTCACGTAGATGCAGAATTTATTGACAATTAGCTGCCACGGCAGAAAATTTGGGAAAAAAGTTGTACTGTCATAAGTTGAGTTTGTTGCCAACATTAATGTTTGCGAGGCCGAAATAAAATATTATAAATATTCTTTCTTATAAATCAATGAATTGATGACATATTTTGCGAAAAGTCCGTGCGAAACCAGGACGGACTGCTAGTCAAATATTTTTCGATGAAAATTTAAAATAAAAGTTTTACAAGTCGACGATAACGCCCATAAACAATAGAATCAGATAAAAGAAAACAAACAAGTATCTTTTTTAAAAAGATTACAACAAAAAATATTTTTTATGAGCTAACGCTTCCTTGTTCCGTTCGGTAACGAATTAATACTTGAATACGGAATGAGACACAACGGTTTGACCGCCTAGCGACGAATACAATTATTATATTTATACATTAATCGTATTCGTTCTTATTATATATTTTAGGAGTAGGTAGTGCCATGCTGCATAGGAGGAGGTAGTGCCACGCATGGTGCATGACACTATATCCTCCTACGCAACGGAATTGGGCCGGCACGTTCGGGAAAGTACTTCTCGCTCACTTGATAACGCGTAAAGTGTCAGCGTCGCCGTCGCGTCTAGTGTGGTTTGTGAGTAGCCGGTGGCCCATTCGTGGGGGGAGGGGGACGATTGACTTGACAATCATACATAATGTCCATGGGCGTCGGTGGTCGGTAGAAGACTCCGACTTTACGTTTGCCCCTTTATGCTATAAAAAATATGTGATTTGTTTAAAATTTTCTTTATATTTCTTACTGTGGTAAACTTACCTATTAAAAAGACCAAAAGCGAAGAATATCTAGGCCATATCTTATTCAATAAAATAATTGAATGTGACACAGGATGGTGCAATATCGGAAAGGGTTAATAGGAAAAAAGGAACATAAGAAGTACTTCTATATGGTAATAAATCTAAAATTCATAAATGACATTGTCATGAATTACACTAACACTGTAATCTCACAAGCCAGTCTTTGGTGTCGCTTTGAGCGCGCATCATGAAATATTACTTCCATATTTGGTCCCCTTTCTGAAAAATATCAGCAGATCAACGGTAGATTTGTTCGCTAATAATGTTTCATTAAGACGCAGTGTCTTGCTGCATTGCAGCAATATTGAAATGCCATTGAAGTGCCGCTCATTCACTTGATACCACCGTGATTTAATTGCTAATCTGTCACGTTTCTGCTAGTGTTCTGTAAAGAGTTACGCATCCATAACAATTATCATTCATCATAATTGTCAGCCCTTATCGGTCCACTGCTGGACACGGGCCTCTTTCAATTGATCTCGTGCTACTCGCATCTATCTCGCATCTATTACGTCTTCCTATGTGGTGAATAGTCAATCAACACTTCGTTTTCCTAAACGCGGCCTCCACTCCCAGAACATTACTGGCCCATCTGGCATCTGATCTTCATTATTCTTGAACAATTATGACGATGTTTATTGGCGTTGGTAGTCATCATATGGCTCCATCTGTTGGTTTGTCCCCTATAATATAAAAAACTTCAAGGCTGTACTGAAAGTTAACGTAATCCCTTGGGGAAAAGGATACTTTCCTATTAACCGAAAGGGTAATTTTTATTACATCAAACTGAAGCAATTTCTTTAATATCGTCTTGAGATTTAAAAGATGGATGCGAATGAGTGGAATACATTTGTCAACATGGCTATTTCTTATTGAACTTTTGCAAACGCCTTATAGAGAGAGAAAATCATATTTTTTTTAGAGTTCCGTAGTAAAAAAACGGGAACCCTTGTAGTTTCGTCATGTCCGTCTGCCGATCATACGTCGCAGAAATATTTGTTGGGGGTTGTGTGAACTATATGTTTGAAATTCGGAATGTATATATATTTTAGGAACCACTACCAAAAAGTCGATAAATGGATACATATTTTTAGAGCACAAGAAGCAAACGAGTAGTAAGTAACTGATCACTAGCGCCCATAGACATCCGCAACACCAGAGCACTCAGATGCGTTGTAGGCGTTTTAGAGGTAAATAGGCTCATATCTTGAAGATCCCTTAGTTGCATCGGTTCGGGAATACCTAGGGGGTGGCTGATTCCATGTAGAAGTAATGCGAGGGAAAAAGTTCCGCTTAGAACGCACGGTAGGGGACTTCTGACATTGAGATAGTGCCGGTGAAATTTTTAATTTTTACGTGAAGTCCTGTAATGAAGTTCAGCTGCAGGTTTTACTCTGAGCAATTCCTCAGAACACTCCGCCTGATAAATACAGTGGAATATGAACAGTAAACTAACATCTCTACGCAGGGCAGGAGTATCGAGCTTGTAGGAAAGACCTTGGGTGTCGGCAATTTGAGCCGCTCTACTTTGACTACGGTCAAATGGAAAGCGCTGATATTGCGGGGCTCCAACCCAAACGTAAGAGCAGTACTCCATGTGCGGTCGGATCTACACTTCGTAAAGCAGCCGATGAGCTGGTGTGAAGTACTGCTTCGCCCAACCGAGCTCGCTTAGCTTCTGGGAGGCTAAATTAGCCTTTACTTCCAAGTGACCGCGGCAATGCATGTTACTCGACATTTGCATATGTTGACAAGCTGCAGACTTAGAAAAGCGATGATGTTCCTATCTATTTATTATTTATACCAGAAATATATTTTTTGATTTACTTTTATTAGAGGATAGCAAAAGAACTTTGATACATATTATATTCTAACCAGAGCCTGGATTGTTAACTTGACATATTATACACCAAAAATTTAAAACCATCCTCGGAAATCGCCGTAATCAACTACGAGAACCGCAAGAAAGTCTCATCACGTCCACACAGACAAATTTTGGTAAATTTGTAATAGGCATGGATATTGTTACTCATTCGTTCGTATCCAGTTGTTCACACGTTTTCTACATAATCGAGTAGTTAGTGTTATTAACTTATATTTATCCTAAATCGATAAAAAACACATGGTTAACAGTATAAAGAAGGCAACTTATCAGTCAGAGACTTTTGATAAAAATCGATGCTCGCATAATTTTTATGCACGTCCCCCTTCTTCTCTCGCCCACTCCTATTGTCCACCGAAAACTCACTAATCACAGAAAACGCGGCAGCGTAGCCGTAACTTTGTGGCGGTGTCATCTGAGCAAGAGGTACATTACTGACCGAATTCGGCTTCTAACCTAATAAGCTATTTATTCAGTCTTACATATACAGTATGAAATCAAATAATATAATTTAGCTCACGGTGGGAGTCAAGTCACGATCATGGGGAAAGTAGATTTTTTTTGCACCTTACATAAATTGAACACCACCCCCTTTATATTTTTTATAAAGTACTCTCGAGGGATTCAATGTCCAAGCCCCCGCGTAACGTAGCCCCTTCTTTAACAAATAGTCCCTTTTCGATTTTTGTATGTTGCTACCTATGGCTTGTCTGTTTCTTGTATAGGGTATTTTAATATATTCCATGTACCATCATCATTAAAGTGAGAAATAGAGTATAGAAATATTTCAAAGTGCATGTCTGGTAATAGGTAGTGCCATGCTGTAGCTGAGTTGGACCGACGCGACGGGGAGGTGCCTCTCTCTCACATGACACTGACTTAATGAAAACATTATAAATGATAGCTATTCAGTTGCGATTCATGTTAGTAGTTAGTTGCACTTAGGTTTCCGTTGGCCCATTGGCGGATGAGTAGAGTAGAAAAAGGCATTTTTGTAGCATTTATGCGAATGTCTAGAGTAGTAATAGTTGTAATCAAAAGGAAAGCACTCAGCTAGTTGACTGTGGCCTACAAAAACTTATAAAACAAAATAACACATAGCCTATGGAAATATTAATTTTGCGCGTGGACCACATAAAAATCACGTGATTTTGTCTGTAGTCCACGCGGATGAAGTCGTGGGTAACAATTAGTTTATTATATTTTTATCGAAATAGAAGTAAGTATACTTTTAATATTCATGACATAACTTTGGAGGGATTTTTTTCTTTACAATATCCCTTAACACACAAGCCTTCTTTGCCAACTTTTATAATTTATTAACTCAAAGGATTATAATTTTTTTGGTCTCCCATTGTAAGCCTTTCCTTCTCAAAGAATTACATTCTTTGAAGTGTAATTAAATTAAAAGTAACATATATTTTGTTATTTCTTAATGGAAAAATTGTACAGTTGGAATCTTTTAGTACCTAGCGAAACTCAGTTTAGGCATTCGTGACAAGGAGCGGACGGCGGTTATGGAGATATGACCTCCGACACCACATGCGCCAGTAGGCCATTGGACTCCCAAAAATAGCACGAAACGCGTCTACATAGCTTTCACTTGGCGTAAGAGAATGGTGGGGTATATACGCGGTCGTACCAGCCCAGTAGGACTGCAATACAGTACCTTACTGCTACTTTTTACAATATCAGATCAAACTTGATAACAACAAAATCTTCCAAACTCAAATCCTTCATATTCTTTATCGAAATGTGCTGCATAACCTCAAAATACTGACACCAATAAAAAAACATTAAAAAGATATTTATAGCGTGCATTCCTGTTTCGAATCTGCATATTCTATTACGTTCCAGTCTATAGTAATCCGTTTGAAGCGCGTTTGATTATTCAAAAACGGTTTTCTACAAATCGTATCCGCTATAAGCCTCCGCAAGGCGAGCACGTAGCTGCGGATATCCCACGTTGCATTCGCCACTGATGATACAGCCTGGAAGGTTACATTTTGCCTTTTGTGCGAGTGTTGGGGTATTGAAGGATATAATTGTAATAAAATTTAATCGTGAAATAAATAAACACTACAAAATAAAGATAATAAACTATAAATATTTCTAGTTCTACATACATACTTCTGCAAAAAAACGACCATATTGACTACATAAGAAAATTCATAAGCAAGGACAAACGAACCTTGCAATATAAATTCATATGGGAATTATTTATGCACTTAGTGTAATGGCGTGCCCATATTACAATTCGTACCTCTCTAGAAGAGTGGAAATAAATTTATTAAAATACTAATAATAATATCTATGTACTTATTACATCACCTCAGCCTATACCTTGGGCCTTAGCACAGTTCCACACGGTATTTATACCGCAAAGACATGTGTTACAGTTACAAGGCAACGGAATATGTTGAATATTAATACATATAATACTTGGTGTAACACAGATTGATTCAATTTTAAAAATCATATGTACCCACATTATTTAGTTCAATTCAGATCAGTTAATTGAGTGAAGTTCGAAACGTGTGCCATAATTAGTTGTGATTCTCTATTTTTTTTTTAACAAAGCAATCGGACATAGTTCCTGTAAATGGAGCAAATCGAGCAGCGTGTCGTCATTAAGTACCTCCATAAGAAGGGGGTATCACCGAAAGCCATCCGTGATGATATAGTCAGTACTTGAAGAGATTCTGTTCTGTCTTATTCATCCGTCAAAAAATGGATAGCAGAACTCAAGCTTGGTAGAGAGAGCGTAAAAGGTGAACCCCGCTCTGGAAGGCCTTCGACGTCCAGTACTGACGAAAATATTATAAAAGTACTTGATTTAACTTCTGAGGCACATATAAAAAATTAGAGACACAGCTGAGATTATAAGCGTCTCTCACGAACGAACTCAAAACATCAACGAATCAGGTTTCCACAAGGTGTCTGCGAGGTTGCTTCCGCAACTTTTTCACTCGAACAAAAAAGGATGCGATTGGCTATTTCACGTAACTATTTGGAGCTTTTTGAAGCAAGCCGTTTCAGATGATTTTTTGAATCGGTATGTTACAATAATGAACATGACGAAAAATGGGTTCATTACTGTAAGCCAGAAACAAAACAATAATCGAAACAGTGGAGAAGGCCTGGTTCACCACCCCCAAAAAAGGCAAAGGCGATTTTGTCGACAAATAAGGTAATGGCTTGAGTATTCTGTGACTCGAAGGGTGTGATAATGATTGATTATCTTGAAAGGGGCGGACTATAAATTCTGATTACTACTACTTCTGTCTTACTACGTTATTTAAGAGAGGAAATAAAAGAGCGTCCAGGAATGCTTAGAAGGAAATTCCTGTTTCATAAAGATAACGCCCGTGTTCACACGTCTGTGCAATCAATTGTTCAAATCTACAATTGTGGCTTTGAACTATTACGGTATCCGCTTCATTCACCTGATGTGGCACCGCCACTTCGTTTCTCGTTTGCCTCCTATACTATAAAAAAAACGCAGAAAAGCGTTACACTGGTGTTATGCTTGATCGCCATTTTACTCCGCACATTTTTTTCATACCACGCGCATTAAATCATGTATTAAGGAGAAAACTCACATAAATCATAGAAGATCTAAATTATTAAATACCGTCGTTTCATTGAATGAGCAATTTTCATATTCAGTAATTCTAATTTTTATCTCAAGGCATGTATTACCATCCATGAGGTGCCTCTTTCAATTTGTCGTCCATTTAATTTTCTTCCTGCTAAATACAATTTTGTTCTAATAAATATATTTTATATTATGTTACTTGACTAAAAAAATAAAATTTATATAAGATTTCCACAATTATTTAATTTCAATTTTCGTTTACGACCGGTTTCGGTTCGATAGAAATACATGTATATTATTTTTTTTACCAGATGATTATTATATGATGATATCAAGCCCGCTCTAATAGTACAGATATCTACTATTATAATGAATTAATTCTGTAAACACGCTCCAGAGAGATCATACATCACTTAGCGCCGACTTTAAGGGAAACCCTAAACTTCAGGTCATTAGCGAGGCCCGCTTCTTACATATACAATTACCGTGTACATGTGGTTTTGGTTTCAGGGTTATAA
>JAFELO010000201.1:878598-897742 GCA_017140195.1 Eumaeus atala
CTATCCGAAGGCCTTCGGATAGGAATTGAGATTCGGCAACTAATCGGATAACGAAATTGTATTCACTTGGAAATGAACAGACTATTGTCTCCTTGGGCCTAGCATTCGAGAGTCCTGTGATTCCATTCGTCATTAAATTTGAAGAGAACTGAAATTGAATATATAAGAACTGAATTTGAATGAATTGATAATGTGTTGGCGCCAAAATGAGAAAACATAAAAAACGATGGAGTGTATAGTCACTTCTTGGTGGATATTCATATTATAACTTAAATAAAAATTATACTTTTTATTTTAGTTATAATCGTGTAGAAGTGACAGATTCCAAATTCTAATATAATATTTATTTTTAATTGTAACAGTATTTATGGCCAGACTAAGTATATTATATCGTAATTTGACAATTATTTATGCGTACAAATTCACGTTAAAGTATACTAAAAATATTGTTCTGGATAACATCCTCAATTATCTCCAACTTGGTTTATGGGCGGTCCTGATATCCAGCACGTTCCTATAAACTAATGATCAACTTGAAATGTTAAAACGATGAGAGCGAACCGAAATATTTTACGCAAACTTTTGATAACAAAAGAAAGTACTACAACAGAAATTGAAACGATAAAAAATGGCGTCCGCCGCGTGTCGCTGTACTTATTTCAGCACAACGCCGGGAATCTAGTTTGGAGCTTCGTGCAGCCTCAGCATATTGCGCTGCACTTATATTATGAAGTTCTATTGCAGTGACATTTCCCGCTCACGTGCTCCGATTGGATTTTTGAGATGTGTAAATTCGATAACGGGTGGACAGAAATTGTTTAGTGTTGTGTGACGTTTTATCGACACTTTTTAATATATTAGACTTGTGACCAGTGAAAATGGAATTTTGTTAACATGAAAGAATTCGTTGTGTCACACAACAAAAAATGTTTTATTCTTTAACAAAAAAAAATGCTTACACACTAATAGCAAGGGCCCCTGTACTAGGTCGATGACCAGTATCACGGGGAGCCCCGCTCCTCCACCGTATATAGTGTTTGACAAGATAAAACAAAATGAACTTATAGGATATAACAAAACAAAAATGGAAATTGATTTATGTATTCATTTGTGTATGTGTGTGTGTCTCACACACATGAGCGTGCAGAAAAAAACAACATGACAGAATATTAGCTTATACCTTTATACTCGAATTGTGTTATATAAAAGTAAATAATAATTGTACACTATTCATAAATATGGCTTTATAAAGTAATAATAATTAATCCCTACTTGGCGATATATTACGAAGCCAAGATCATTACTGCTGGGCAGCTCTGTTACCATAGGTGACGGTTACAAGCCTTGGATCCAGAGGTGACTAGAAAAATAAGGTGTACTCACTAATTTACAAAATTACAAGATACACGATTGCATACTGTACTGCCACTCTATGACGTGGTTGATTGTACATAAACATGGTTGTTGCAAAATCAACTTAACGCACATGATTTTATGATGTTTTCTGCAAACTGGAACGTATTTGAAAGTAGTGCATAGTTTGAACACAATTTTAACAAAATCAACAATACGCGCACGATTTTAAGTAGTATTTCACAAAGTGTTTAATTCGACATCTGTCTTTAATACGGACGGGTCTGAGACGCGAACTATGTACCTTGTCATATTTGTAATGTATAATTGTATAGTCTGTAAGTATGTTATACGATACCAAAAAACTGATTCACCTTTCAGACAAACATAAGGTAATAACTGTTTAAATGTTGGGGAGGATCGCCCGCTAATGGGCGCCTTGGGCCGGTGGCCATCGGTTTATTTGATCTCTCCGCTACTCGGACACATTAACTGCGGTCTCGCTAGTATTAGGTGGTTTGGTCATTCACTGAGGAGCTAATCATTGGTTATCATGACTTTCGGAGTCCATCCTTAAGAAACAATTGAAGATATGCTGTGTGAATATAAGAAGGAAAATCGAGCAAAAACAATGTGATAAAAACACCTATGTATATATGTACATATTTTTGGTAAGAGGTAGTGCCATACTGAATTGCAGCGGAATTGGGCCGGCCCGACCGGAGAGGTAACTCTCGCTCACATGATGTTGCCGTAAAGTGACATCTTCGGTGTTGTGGTTCGTGCGGTTTGTGAGATAGTCTATTTTTGGGGGGGGGGGAGAAGGAGGGCAACGCATCGGCATAGTAATTATGTGGATGTTCATGGGCGTCAGTAGTAGTAAAAAGGCTCGAATTTCTTACGTGTAATAAATATTTCTAAATGAAATCCTACACAAAAAAATCTACTATATACAAAAAATATCTATGCTAATAGTATGATTTTTTGGCTATATTTTTTAAATGTCCATGCGAAACGACGGACTGCTTTCCATACAATAAAATGGATATATACGTCCTGTATGAACTGGGGGGGCAGGCAAACTCGCGACCGCTGGGCTATTTGGTTGACTCTTATGTATTAACCAAGTACAGGACCACGGTCTGCACGAGTACCTATTATATAAAATAACTTTAATATAACCACCTGTAGTGGCACAGTCTATATTAGTGCCGCCACTTGAAGTGGCAACGCTCTTGAAGTAACGGTAACTAAATATTATGTCTCATTAATTATATTCGAGTTTATCGCACGGATCGTAGTCAATTGTCACCTTTGTTCCTGACCTCACAGATTTCGTTTTTTTCTAAACAAGTCTAATTATAAAGCTATTTAATAAAAATCCAAGAATATCTATTGTGTATATTTCCTATTAACTCAGTTCTTTTAGTCGTTGAACTAGTTTTTTTAATAAGCATTTTAGTATTCGCCTGAATACCTAAGCAAGAAAATAAATAAAATTGATTTTATTGAAAGAGGCCTATAGCATAGTACAGTAAGAACAGTAGTTATCTTTATACAAATTGGCCGCCACGGTTTGGATGTGTGCGTGAGCGGCCTTTACTGCAATTTACGTGTCACTCAGCATAATCTCGTAAGGAGGCAATAGCCCGCAGTACGGACTACATCGTGAGTCGTATGGCGCGCAATCATATAAGTACCTACGCTGCATGGCCGTTTGTATTCTCACTGGCCACTATTTAGCGCAGTTTAAAAAGAAATATTATGAGTTCAATGATCCAATGACTTAGTCGTTAATATCCAGAAGGACCACATCGACATTAAAATCGGGACGTCAATTTACGAACATCAAAAACAAATAAAATTTACGAAGCATTGCCCATGCATTCATAAAAGCTTTTCACGTACAAAAATGTATAAAAATAAGATTTTTTTTACATTAACCATTAACAATAAAACCATCTAACAAAATGTCTTATATATGTGAACATGTACCAATCGAAACCATTTTTTTTTTTCAGTATAAAATGTATATTTTTTAAATAAATATCTTTTCTTTTAAATCATCTTTTATTGATACCACATTTAAGAATTGGTAAAATATATCATTACACCTATCCCGCCATAAAAACCTGGTGCTGCAATAATACGTAAATGCTAATTCACTGAAAACAAAAGTGAAAACCGTAGGTCTCAACGCTAGAGTAGACTATTAACTCGCTAATCTACTATTCTTACTGTACTATGTCGTACGCACAATGTTAGGAGCATGTGTTGTACTATGTCGTACGCACAATGTTAGGCGCATGTGTTGTACTATGTCGTACGCACAATGTTAGGCGCATGTGTTGTACTATGTCGTACGCACAATGCATGTGTTGTACTATGTCGTACGCACAATGTTAGGCGCATGTGTTGTACTATGTCGTACGCACAATGTTAGGCGCATGTGTTGTACTATGTTGTACGCACAATGTTAGGCGCATGTGTTGCACTCCTCGTCTTTATTCAAAATACGATTTTACTAATCTCCCTTGGAACGTCCATGTTATAGTCACATGTTCAATCCCTAGCCAAAGCTGTCAAGAACGGAGGAAACAATCTTATCTTACAACCTCGTCCAATGATCCTGCTGGACTATCATGAACCACTCGGAACGGGACAGCTTACCTGTGCTAAGTTCGCAACAGACATTTCCGCTGTAACATTAAACCGTTTCATCTAACAGAATACATCCTGTCATGACAGACAGTGTTACATAGAAAAACACTACCATACAAAAGAAAATGCTATCTACCATCAGTAAATAAGAAACGGCCAGTGAATGGTTTAACACATTTGGCAAATGAAGTCTTAGTTACGCCAGTGGTTTGTGGTCGGCCCACAGAAGCTGGGATAACTAGACACGCCGCAGTCGGAAGACGGAGTAACTTCTTGAAACTTGTTAGTGTACCGTTCATGTCTCGACGGTATATATCTTACGGCGCTTCTGTAGAAACTGTAATGGCACACGAGCTGGCCAAAGTTTTCTTTATGTTATACGGTTTTTATGTCCTACGTAAAGTATGGACGAACTTTAATTTTATATTGTTATATTTTGTTACTATAGTGAACATACTTGGTAGAAAAATTTTATGAATAAAATATGCCATAGTTTTTTAGAGGGCGTTATACGGATTTATTGTTTATTTATTTAATGCGATTTATTACTAAATACTTGTGTTGTTTTCCAAGTTAAGTATATTTTCTAAGTGCGCAGTGAAGGAAATCATCGTGAGGAATTCGTGTATTATAATCCCAGTTAATCTCAGCTTGGGTCTCGTCTCCCTTCATAAATACAGTTAGTCTTTTAAAAAACTGGTGTACTTATCAAACCTCGCATATCCGGTAGCAGATAACAATGTCATCTGATATAGAGACGGGATAAGGCTAGTACGAAGAAGAAGAGGCTCGTATTTCTTTTTAATTTTTGTGGCGCTCGTAAATATCACCTTAAACAAGGCCAATGAAGAAGTGCAGTTTTTCTTCTCCCCTACAGGGGGTAGGGGACGGTTGGAGACTGACCGACAATGGGTTATCCGGACTATTGATGCTCCGCGTAAAATATCCGAGTTGTAATATAAATTTCAAGCCGGTATGAAATGAGTTAAGTCGCGAAGGTAACTCGCACGGGTATAACACGACAAACCTTTAACAAGATCTCTATCAAATTTAAAATGGCGGGACAGATTTTTATTAAATACCAAAACCATTTCCAATTAAGTGAAGCGGATATAAGGATTGATATATTCTAACCAACCTACCAAATTTCATGTCCATAAGTATTTATAGACATGAAACTTGGTAGGTTTGTTCCTTCTTGGGTGGCAAAATCATTTGAGACACAATTTAACGAAACAACATATCATCATCATCATTATCAGCCCTTAATGGTCCACTGCTGGACATAGGGCTCTCTCAATGAACGCCAAGACCACCTATCTCCTGCTACTCGCATCCATCCCGGACCGGAATTTTTATATATATATATATATATAAATAAAAATTCAAATGGTAATCTCCCATTGTAGAAATGAGTTGAGAGATTCCACCACATAAATAATATCATCTATCTGTTCTCTTACAAATAAAGTAACCAAAAGAATATTTGTAGATAAAATCTTCAATATATCAGCCGGTCATTCTTAGTATTCAGTTCACGTTCTGATATCAATTTTATCCGTGATCGTTGTCGTTTTCCCCTTATTTACGTAGAAATCGTTTCCGCCAGTATTGGAATGATCAGGCCATAGTTGCAGGACTATAAATAACGCGCCCGGAAACATGACAAACAATTGTGCTGCAGGAAAAAAGGCGTTGATATGTGACTACCGAATGTGTTACCGCAAACACTATTTCAATAAAAAAAAAGTTCTTTGTCCAACCAGCCGCATACATATTTAAGTACTTTGTTTGCACGTTCTTTCGCAGCACAGTAGTAAAGGATTTTACCGAATTACATTTTCAAATTTCGACTAACATTTAAAAATATATTCGACTTTCCGACAGATTCAGGTTTCTGGCTGTTAATTGACTTAGAAAAGTAATGCTATGAATGACTTTGAAGTTTTCAATACTACATAATAAATATAACTAATTAAATTTTAATATAAAATTAAAATTTAATTAGTTATCAAATAATATGTGTTTAATCTTTATATTTGATGCAATAATAAACCTTCTTCTTAACCTTTTATTTACATATTTTGCTTATTAAAATTTAAGAAAATAAAATAGACATTACCTAAATACCTTTCTATTAATTAAAATGAAATATGTAAAATACACTAACTACTTCACAATGTCTATTTGAGCGAGCGATACTGAGGCGCTACCTTTATATATTGGCATTACTAGCGACCCAATGGGCCACCGACTACTAACATACAGCACGAAACGGGACACTGAAGATATCATTTCAGTGCGGTGTTATGTGAGCGAGAGGACGTAGTTACATGCACTATGCACTACCTCTTCCAATATTATTGTTTATTTTTATCCATATTGGAGGTAAAATGTGAATTCCAACGAGAAATTATGTTTATGGAGTGATGGTCATGACATTGACCTAGAAGAGGGACTTGTTGGTAGACCTTCAATAGGAGAAACGAGTAGAAAGATGGATGCCAGCAGCAGTATTAGTCTTTAAGGCAATCCTTAAAAAATTTGGAATTTGTAACTAAAAAAACCCTGTCTCCAGCTCAAAGAAGACATAAGAAATTATAGGCATACTGTCGTATTTCACATGATTTCTGAGTTTCTGGGGCCCCTCGGGCCCCTCGGAGTAAGGAACTGTATCTGTAAGGAGCACAGCACGCCTGCAACTATGCGAACGTCTTTGGACTCGGTTGTCATCGAACTCCGACTGATCGCATCCTTATACCTCCTCCTCCATGTACCTACTATAAGTAAATGACTGTCTCGTGATCTGGTGGTGAGCAAGTTCAACTACAATCGTGAGGTCCTAGGATCGATGTGACTCGAACCCAACCCGGGGGTCGGAACTAATAATTATTGGGATTTTTCAATTGATAATAACAGTCCTAATTCAGAAAGTTGACGGTGTTATGCCACGTGCCTCGGAATGCACATTAAGCTGTCGGTCCTGCGCTTGGTTTCTCTCCGTACGTGTCGGATTGCCGTCCCACCGGAATGAGAGAATGAGGGAACATAGAGTACATTTGTGCCTACGGACACACTCGTGTACTATAATATGGTATTATGTACTATAATTGGTTAGCCTCTACAGAGATGGCCGCCGTGGCCGAAATTCGACTAGGACGATATTATCATTCAGCATCATTCATGATGATTATTATTATTTAAAAAACATTTGAAATTCACTGTGAAACGTGTACGTTTTAAAACATTAAATATATTCCTAATGCCATTTTCATACTCGTATATAAAACACATGAGTCATGTTGGCATTTATTGGGAACTTACATTTACATTTTACCGGCAGTCTAGCTTTCTAGGATCTCACAGCCTTACGCAGTGGCTACATGCATCATTCATGACGCTGTAATATCCGTAAGAGTAGTTGAAAACGCATCCGCTTCGTCGGAATATTATTTATTTTTATAAGGCTGTGGTGTCGCATCGAGCTAATTTTAGAACAACAACAACGACAACACATCTGTGATTGTAGAATTGCATTTAAAATGATTAAAAAATATATTTTTAACAAAAAATCAAACAGACTTCAAAAATAACAAATAACACATAGAAAAGCTCAAAACAAACTGGAACATTTCATCTATGAATGAAAATTACACTTACATTTGGTATCAAGACAATGATAGATCAAATGTTTATGTAAATTTTTGTGCATAGTTTTTTTATATTCGAAGATGGTTTGAGTTTTTTTCAAATCAATTTATGGTTAAAATTGTCTGTGTGTTGTAACCAGTACATTGCAGAGTATATGCAGAGAAACAGGCTCCCAGGAAAAGCAGTATAATGTTAAGTAATTTGATTGATGTTTCTAAGAATAGAAAATGTAAATTATTAAAAGTTAAAAAGATATTTAACTTCAGAATTAAAAGTGTTTATTTTTCGATTCGATTACAATCCACAAGCTCCTCTTAGCTAGACTGGCTTTACTTAGCCCGAACTAGAAATATATAGATAAATTATTGACTCATTCCACCATTATAACTCACAGCCCTCATCGAGTCCCCCATGACAGGCTAAATGCAATCAGTGGCCTGGGATCGCACGCCAAGCACGTCCGGACATGTCTTGTCAATTGGCCTGCCATCCCAAACTATACCCTTAACGATTACTGTGAAGTTGGACTCGGAGTGGATAACGCGAATTGATTTAGCACATAACATGTTAGGGGTCTTAGGGGTTTCGGTTCATGTGTTTTATGCTTAAATTTTATCGACAAAAGGAAAAAAGGAAGGAAGATATTCTATTTTTGAAAGCAGTAGTTTCAATAGTTTTAAATGATTTCGTTGCGGGTCTGTGAAGTACCTAACTTTGGTGTTTTTGGTGATACAAAATTGTACACACTCTGTGTTCAATACATTTTATAGTATTTCTTTTTATACCGGAACCTACAAAAACCTTGGGGTTTTGCTGATTTTTCTGTATCTGATTTTCTGTAGGTGTTCCAAGACTTGGGTCCTGCACGTCGTAGGCCTTTGAAAGATGAGTTAACATACACGAATATATTATAGTCATCATGTGTTTTATTTTGATTTATTTCTTTTTATTTCGATTTCTATTTTTTTTCTTCTCTCATTGTCGGTATATAGGAAGTACCCATACAGCATACATCAAGTGATTTCCTTTAGTATTTTTTTCTGGATTCTAAAGTTCCAATACTAATGTAAGAAATAATAACTTTATAGCAATAAATACTCATGATTAGACTATTATACAATTGAATACACTTTTGTCTTAGTTGTTGTTGTTGTTGAGTGTTTAATACACTCATCAACAACAACAAAAAAAGAGGTAATAAAGTGGGTCGTATCTTAGATAGTATTACAATTATACTGGTCATTTAATATTAACCAGCCGACGGACATTACGGATTAGGAGGTCCGACAGCAACTGTGGACTAACGAGCAGATGCAGCCTGCGAGCGCGACCGATGCCTGTCGAAGCTGTCAGACCGCCCCGCGCCCTCTTGGCTCCGCAAGATTCCGCCGCTGCGGCCCCGATCAGACATTGAGTACCTTTACTTAAGAACAGCATAAAAATATGGCAAGTAACTTTGTGTAACGACGGCGACTAGGTCGACTAAGAGTCCCCCAGAGGGGGTCGAGGAAGCAGCGTCGGGACTTTCGGTCCCCTGACGGCGGCTTAATCGCCCCTGCGAAATAAAGTCAGATCAAAGATGTGTTAACAAATGTCGCGCCGGGATAGATAACAAACGTCGATTTGGTAAGAAATAATTAACATCGACTCAACTTGTTATATTTTATGATGTTCCTGTAGTATGATTTCGTTACAAATCGTATCGAACGAAGATATTAGCATAGTACAAACTGGCGTACCAGTCCTAAATTCTGAGTTCACGTTTCAGACCCGAAGGTCATCACGGAGAAATTGCATTAGTTGAATACTCTTGTATGCCAACTCTGCATGTGTAGGCAAGGTCAGAATGTAACTGCCCACTAAGTTTTCGAAATGCTGCCCAACCCTCTGTGGTATTCCTTACACACAATTTAACACTTGGGAAATGCAGGTAATAAATATCCCATAACCCCACACAAAACTCAAGTAGGGCCCTTAAGTGTGGGAAACTGGCAGTAAGGTGCCATTAAAGTACAATAAATATAAGCACCCTTCTTTTGGTTATTGTTTCTTTTTGCTGTTTACTATTATGTATAATATTCTCTTCAATAGATGAAAGTGTGAGGTGATTTATCAATTTATATAACTAGCGACCCGCCCCGGCTTCACCCGTGAATAACAAGTGCCAAATTATATACCAAAACTTCTAGGTTATCTCTTTCTACTCAAGGATGAGAACCGTATCAAAATCCGTTCATTAGATTTCGGGAAAATCGATCACATACTGAGCAAGGCTTTTGGGGACTTTGTTTTATAATGTGTATATATTCAATTATTATTTGTACTTCTACGAGATATTTCTTGTATGATTTTAAAAAGAAAACGAATAATATAAGTCGCTCGCAAACATCGGCACATCCAATGATGATTTTCTGAAGATGCTCTACACACGTGAGGAGTGGGGGAATGCCCACTTATGCACTACATCCTCATAACTCTTAATTCTCAAAAATTGCGAGGACATCAACACCTCACTATCCTATGGGCAAGAGCCACCACCGAGGTTATACCATCATGAATAATGTGCAATGTAGCAAATCACCACAAACGATAACACATCTTTACAATATTAGAAAATAAATTAGAAAATTTCCACTTCACATTTAATAAAAAAGTTTAAAGAAAATAATGCAATAGAAATATACATCTTTGGGTGTAACTTGGAAATGGTGTCTCGTTTTATAGATATTTTTGTGTTAAATAATAAAACATTGTAATAGTTAAGTAATAAGAAAAGTACATGCGCTGAAATGTTGGCGTTGTAATGATATAAAACTGAGGGTGGGTTGCCGCCCTTGCAGTTAAAATTTACATAATACATTATTAAGTTTTCAATCAAAAATATTAATTATGCTGTTATTGATGATGCATGTTGGAATTAATTTCATGAGCACCATCAATATCATCTCCTATCGGTCCACTGTTGGACGTGGGCCTTTCTCAATGAGCGCCAATACGACCGATCTGCTGCTACACGCATCCATCCCGAATCGGCTACTGCACGAAGAACCTCCAACGGACGGCAATTAATTTAAATTGATGTAATTTTGGTTTTCGTTTTCTTTTTACTTTTAAGCGCATCTACTTAGTAATTATGCTGATGTTTATGGGCGCCTAGCCATAAGTACTGTTACAATTTAAAAAAAAAGTTTTTTGTGAAAATGGAACCAAGACACCGGCATCTGTGTATCAAGATAGAAACGCCATGTTCAATAACCAAGTATGATCCTTCGTGCAAGACTCGGGACCAGATTATAAAGCTCGGTTCACTTAACCTTGTTTAAAATGAACGTTTCGGACTTGATCAGAGCTGAAGAGTTCTTCAAGTAGTCCCGACCTTAATCATCTAGATTTTGATTTATGGTAAGTTTTAGTGCTTGCTGTAGATGCCATGATAATTTTGGAGTCCCTAAAACAATCCATACGATTGGCTGTGAAGAATTTCGCCATGGAAAAAGTGCGTGCTTCTATTGATAATTAGCCTCAACGTTTAAAGGAATGTATTGCAGCTAATGTGGACCACATGGAATAAGCTCTTTTTTAGTTTTAATTGTTTTATATCGGTGTAATAAACTGGCACACTGTAAAAGTAGTGAATGTTATTTGAAATTAAAAAAATTTTTTTCTTTGTTACAATATTTATAGCAAGACAAGGTATATGTACATGCTAGATGTTGGTAACTCTCCTGACCAACTATTGTTTAAGCGGACTTACCGATAGTGACCACACGACTAAGCTACTTCGCTTTTGCCCCCTCTTATAGTTAGCGTTTTGATTCAAGTAATAGAGCCCCCAGGTATCCAACCAGCACCCAAACTTCACTTGTTACCAAGGCTTTATACCCTACAAGGCAGCTGACACATTTCTTCATCATTGGGACGTGACAGGAACTTTACCCCTTTTGTAGCTATTCTATAATAGTTACGAATTATCTATAATAGTTGTATGTGACAAAATACGTGAGTATGATGCTACGCCAGAGTTCCGGGTTCGAATTTGTACCTAGATGTTTATCCTGTTAAGTATGTTATGTATTTCATCACAACTGGCGGTGAGTGAAAATCAGTGAGTCTAGCAAATGATGGATCGTGGGCAATTAGTTATTTCAAAATTTGCGTGACTTTATCGCGTACGCGATTATAGTTAGAAAGGCGTGTAAGGTTATAATTTAAGTACTTGTAAATAAAAAAATTACGTAACCATTTTATTTTTAACTACAACCTTACATTATGTAAAATGGTGAAATTGGGTATCTACTCTAAGTTAGATTTTGTATTTTTTTTTATTAAAATCTAATCACTAGGTCCCATAAGTATTAGTTGCTGTAAACTTACTTGCAGACCGAGTTGACAAAGGTAACGTATTAAAAAAATTACGATATTGTAAGAGGTGAGACCATTAAAATAAAATACATGTCTTGATAGGGAATATCAATTTAAATGATACAAAGTTAACTCAAAAAACAATTCAGAATTTTCTTGAAGCATTGAGAAAAAAGTAAAGAAATATTAAGCACAATCTACACCACATTATGAGTTTCAATTTGAAAAGTGCAATATAATGAAAGATAAACCTGAAGACCTTCGAGTAAATTCATTACTCAATTTCAAAGGTCGACACGTATATAGTGTTTCTTTGTTCCAACTTGAACTTTCTGCATAAATGTTACCGTTTCATTCCCCTATATTACGATCATCGTGCTGAAGATTTTTCATTTCATAGCCGGCGTTCTTTATTTTCTGAAGGGTGCATTTTAATATAGTGTCACTTTGCCGAGATTCGCTGATGAAGTTTATGGTTATTATGGAAATTTAGATGCACCCTGCTGTTAAATTGGTATCAACGTTTTGCCGCAAACTTTTGTTCTCGTTCTGTTTTGAAGAAATACTGCACATAACTTTGGCGGTGTTTTATTTTATCATCAAAACATAGACTCAAATATCCGTGGTTAGAAAATTTATGAGGTGCCTCTTAAATTATGTACAATGTACCAATATATGTCGTAGTAGTATTGCACAAATCGCTGTACAACACTACGGCCATTTTCCAAGACCACGCCGTTTTGTTTTGTGGCGGGCTAACGATTAGCCGGATCGTCATTGAAGGATGTTCTTCAATATGGCGGCCGGTGTTTAGCCTCATTTAAGCTCTTGAATTTAGACAGTGATAGTGTTCGATACAAGTATGAAATAAGGATTTTTTTTTTAATTTTCACTCAAAAGCAAATTAAAAGAATAACGCAACCTCGAAGGCTTAGTCTCCCGACTACTACAGTCTTGCCTAAACCTCTGGCATACATCAGAACTGTATTCTACAATCTATGTAATTTTTGTTGTTACGTTAAGCAGCGCCGCGCGTGTTAAATTAGGAAGTAAAACGTATCAAAAGGGCGGATAATTGTTCACTGTATTTCAAGAAGGCTAATTTGATTGAATATGGTAGAACGCTGAACTCTTTGTGGCGCAATTTCACTCAGCCGTATTCAATGTGGCTAATCGTTGGCCCGCCACAAAATAAAGCGTCTGTTTTTTTTTAAATATACTTAATTGTATTATTAAATAATTTAATATAAAATCATATTAAATTATATATAACAAAATAAGCAATCTGAATGCGACATATATACTAACAACGCAATCTGTAGTATTTGTTTTGATGAGCTAATCTCAAGAACTGGAACGAGAAAAAATATTGTTGTGTTATACGGAAATTCATATCCCATGTTTCGAGGAAAGCTATATGCTGCAATACGCTATACGCTACGAGTAATAGCACCGTAGTTACGCAGGTGAAATCGCAGGGTAATGCTAGTTATACATAATTTTAGATATATTTCGCCGAATAAAATGTTAAAAAATCGAAACATGGAAGAATTTAGAAAAGGAAACAAATCCAACAAAGAAATACATATTTTATTTACACATATTTCCTAATTTCTCTGTAAACGACATAAATATACGCCCTTTACTGATATAATAAAGAAGAAACAGTAGTTTGGTTGTCTGTTTGCATTGAATATGCTCAGAAGCTACTGGGCTGATTTGAAAGTTTTTCTGCTCCAAACTTTGTCGAGCTGTCTTTTTAAAACTGTTAAGTTTAGGTAAATTTTTAAAGATCATTTTATGGACAGGCATGTCTGTTAAATAGTTACATTGAGAAAACACACATTGGGTGCTACAATCACAAAAAAAAGTTATAAACCTTAAAAGTAAGTGCATTTTTAATAAAAATCTTAAGGGTTAAATATCTCCTAACAAGGGTTAAGTCTCGGACACCATATGGTATGATCAAACCCAGCAGAAATGACCTGAAAGAAAACGTCCTTTAGTACTACTTTCCATGCAACCCTGTACAGCTGTTCCGGCAGTGGTTGCTCGGTCATAAATTTTATGTGATGTCATTGTAACGTGTAACGTTAACGAGGCCGAAAATAAGAGACATATTTCGTAAATATCCGTCCAAAGCCGGGACGGACTGCTAGTTGTCGATGAAAAGACTACGAGTCTGTTTCACCAGTCACAATTGCAGACATGACTAGCCTACCTATCAATATAGTTACGAATGTTGGTTACGAAATGTAGAGTGAAATATTAAAAAGCTTAGTTGACGGTCCGAGCGGCGACTTGTCTCTTGTCGCGTGATTATCATCTAAAAAAGGAAAACGATTCCGTCCTTAATATGGATTATATTTGAAATGTAAACATTTAGTAAACTTGTATACGAGTTTTATTATTTTCGTCGTAATAATTATAAATTTATACTTGAAAATAAACAAAAAAAGAAAAACAAATGAGACGAATACTATTTTAATAAATAATGATTCAAAGTTGTTTTTAAATAATCAATTTCGGAACGCAGGAATTGAGTATTTTGCGACGTTGTCGTCTCTCAAACTTCGCCTGTTAAAGTTCTATGGAATCGAAAATTGGTTTACACAGAACCTCAGGTGGTAGACACTTAGTACGAGGGTGGATCTAAAAGTTCGTGGCCTAACCTACATTGAGCTGTGACATATTTTTAAATCTACCGTCATTTGTTAGTACGTGTCATATTAATTTATTGTGCGCAGTTTCATTCCGATACTGCACAATATAAATTTTCTGTGATTATTTGTTTGAAGCAATCTGACGCAATTTTCAATAATACCGTGCAGTCATTAAGTACCTCAATAAGAAAGGCCTATCACCAAAAGACATACATCAAGATATGGTGAGCACTTTGGGGGAGTCTGCTCCATCGTATTCCAATATCAAGAAGTGGGTAGCTGAGTTCAAGCGCGGTCGTGAAAGCATTAAAGATGATCCTGGGAGTGGAAGGCCTACATCCTCTACCACGAAAGAAAACATCGATAAAATTTGTGATCTCGTACTGGGTGACCGACGTTTAATCATTGGTCAGATAGCTGTGATAACGAACATTAGTTATGGCCAGCTGCAACACATAATAATGGAAGAGTTGAATTTCCATAAGGTTCCTGCTCGCTGGGTCCCGAGGTTGCTTTCAGCTGAACAAAAACGAGTTCGATACACAATTTCGCGAAACTGTTTGGATAGTTCCAAACAGTTTGAGACTGATCCTGAAGATTTTTTGTCTAGATTTGTCACCATGGACGAAAGCTGGGTTCAGCACCAGATTCCTGAATCAAAGCAGCAATCCAAACTGTGGAAAAGATCAGACTCTCCTACACCGAAAAAGGCTAAGGTCGTTTTGTCGACTAACAAAGTCATGGCTTCTGTTTTTTGGAATGCGAAGGGCATTTTTTTTGTAGACTATTTACCGAAAGGTCAAACTACAAATTCTAGTTATTATTGTAATCTTTTACGGAGACTCCGGGAAGAAATAAAAGAAAAAAGGCCGGGAATGTTGCGTAGGAAAGTTTTGTTTCATTGATGAAACAATGCAAGTGTTCACACTTCGGTTGAAACAATGTCTGTAATCCATGATTGTGGCTACGAATTGCTGCCCCACCCACCTTATTCGCCGGATTTAGCCCCCTCGGATTATCATTTATTTCCAAATTTAAAAAACATTTGGGTGGCTCGAAATTTTCGACCAAAGATGAGGTGAGAGTCGCAGTAAACGATTATTTCGCCGACCTTCCGGAATATTTTTTTTTCGAGGGGATGAACAATTTGCAGGTCAGGTGGAAGAAGTGTGTTCAACTAGATGGAGACTATGTAGAAAAATAAAAATAAATTTAGATCCACTTTTCTTTAATTTTCTTGGTCGGGCTTAGAACTTTTACTTAGGTACGGTTTCATCAGTTATAACTACACCCTCGTAGTAATAACTGATGAAACCGTACCTAAGTAAAACAAGTCATATTACTTAGGACTTTTCAAGACATTTATATTACTTAGGCTTAATCTCTTTTTGTAGTAAAATAATTTTCCTTATAAGATATATATCTTAGCACAAATATCACATTTGCAACCAATCACAGTCAAGAGTCGACATTGATGTAAATTAAATCTAAAAAAATATGTAAAATAATTAGTCTAATAACAGTCTGTATACTGTTTCGTAACTCAAACCATTTAACAGAAAAAAGATACTTAAATATTAAATGAGGTTTCAGCCCAACAAAAACCATTTCATTGCCGTATTATGAATAGGTATGCAAATATAATAGGGCTCGCGTGGCTTCTGATATAAACACCAGTTCAGGTCTGAAATACGAAAATCTAGAACACTTGGACACGTCACGGCGTTATGTGTTTCCTTATACAATCGTGTTTTTGTATTGGGAATTATATAGTACAAGCTGTTGCGATGGGGCTGTTTGGAAATTTATGGTGCACCTAATAGCGAAAAGAGCCGATAATACATATATTTGGATATAAGCTGTATCACTCCGCTTGAAAAGTATTATCTTCCTTCTATGTGGAGGAGGGTCTATGATTTTACAGTTTTAATAGGACAAAAGGGCAAACTACCGACGCCCATGGACATTCACATGGTTGTTATGTAGATGCGTTGACCTCCAATCACCCCCCCCCACACACACACACATGGGCCACCGGCTACTCAAAAACCGCACGAAGTGACAGGACAGCGACCTAGTCACTCTACGCCGGTATCAGGTTAGCGAGAGATACTTCCCCGGTCGTGCCGGCCCAATTACGTTGTAAAGGAGGATGTAGTGTCATGCACCATGCATGACACTACATCCTCTTATGCAGCATGGCACTATCTCTTTCTTAAATTGTTGGATTGTCATTCGTGACATATTATACTCGTAGTTGTTTGAATGTATTATCAGTCCTTGATGGAAATTAAATTCATTTTAAATTATAATAATTCAGGTAAACATTTACCTGGTGATGATAAGTGTAAACCGGTCGAAAATGTTAATTGAAATTAAATAACTTTGGAAATAATATATAACGTTTATTTATTTATTCAAGTGTAATATATTAAGGAAGAAAGTTGAAAAAATATTTATAGATTACTTGTGTATATAGATTATGAATGAATGTTTATAGATTAATGTTTATAATTTAATCGTAATGAGTAACATTCGCGTAAACTTATGACATCATTATGTTTATAGAATAATATTTATGTTTTATTGTAATGAGTAACATTCGCGTAAACTTCATTATGTTTATGGATTAATGTTTATAGTTTTATTGTAATGAGGAACATTAGCGTAAAGTTATAACATCTTTATATTTATAGATGGCAAAAACTTAGAACGTTGTTTGTCCCCTGGCCAATAAAAACGTTCAGGTATTTAAGTCGAAATAGATATTAAATAGCCATTCGTATTCACACCACGTTTGCGCGCGTCAAGTTTGTTTTGACTGCAAGCGCCCGCCCTGGGATTTCTGTTCCAATTTGTGCCAAGGTAAAAAAAAGTTGCCAGCGCCGAAAATAAGAAGTAAAAATATAGGGAGAGGTAAGTAATTATCTTACCCCAGGAGATGTATTGTCAAAAGCGTCTGGTAACGTGTTAACGTGACAGGGCTGCTTCCAATTTCTTTGGGAATATTTGGATCTCTTCTTGTTTTCGAAATTAGTGAGGTAAAATTTATATTTTTTTAGGTATGAGCCAGTGGAATAATAATTACGCTCATGGATATGGCATAAGATTGTGTGTGTCAGATCTAACGCGCGACTGCGCTTTACACCTCAAGTACAAACATGGTTCCAAAAAGCCAGGAGACCTAAGCGACATAAGTGCGGTAACGCCATATCATACGATTTTTCTCGCCATATTTTATGCTAGCACGTGAGTTAAATCGCTCCTTAAGAGAATAAAGTGGTTAAAATATTAGGATACCTATGCAGATGCTTATCGACTTTTATCTGGTGGCCGCAGGCTACACAAATATTTAAGAAATCCTACAAAATGCGACAGCATAGCCATCATACAGAAGAAGAAGAAGTCACGTATCTGTTGTGTTAGTTCACAACGTAATTATTGTTTACGCTTTGAGAAGTAAAAATTCCGTAGTTAATAACTTAAAATAAAGTATAATTATTAGAAAGAGGCCCAAAAATCGCCGATCCCTCATTAGGTTAATATCTATAATTTATTTTAACACAATAAATAGTGGGTGGCAATTTGTCAGCATAATAAAGCTCGAGGTTGCTTCCTCTGAAACCTATTTAAATCCAAGTTACACTACGAAGCTAATTTTTTTTTTATCTTAAATAAGGAATCCGATGTTATTAATTATATTCGCATCGATGTCGATGTAAGATAGAAGCTATTAATGTACTCCTATTAATAAGGATAATAATCATATTATTTCTTCTAAGTTCAAATACGAACGAAATTTCAAAATAGAAAAAACCATTTGGCAAAAAAACCTCAGAAATACTTGCACATATGATCTATTTAGAAATTAATGCGCCATGAAATTACCTATTTACTTCCTTATCTGCTCAGTGAGAAAATTGGCTTCCACGTCTATTCGCTGTCCATTCGTTACGGGAGCGATTGGAGTTTGTCAGCCCGGAGCCACGACTTCGGGTTAAAAGTAAGGTAACCGTAAAGTAAATAACTTAGCATTTTTCTCTTAGCTTTCACTTCTTACATATTTTTGCCATAACTGTTTTAGTATATGTGCGTTGATACCAGTAGCTAAGTGATTAGTTATAAACTTTAATATAATATTTATTGAAAAAATTGTGTTTAATAAACATGAATTATGAAAAAAAAAAAACAATTATTTTATTTTGTTCCTTCATATTGAGTTTTCAATATTCCGTTGTAAGTATTGAGGGCAACGTCTTGACACGACAATTTATTACATTTCTTCTTGTCAAATTTCATATTTTATAACATTTGGTAGTGTGCACCGTATGGCAGAACCATTTTATATTTACGAGCTTGTTGCTCGAGACTTCGTTCACAAAATTCTACAAATTAACAAACAATTTCTTTCTCAGAAGTTTCTTCTATACATATATATATATATGTGTATATAT
>JAFELO010000201.1:906379-921094 GCA_017140195.1 Eumaeus atala
AACCAAAATAAAATTAACAGTAAACAAAATACTAGCAATTTCGTCCGATATTTCTACTTATGCCAAGCTTATTTTTTTTAAATTTTGGCCGTAATAAAATTGGCTGCCAACCCTACAGCTTCTTAAGCTAGAGCATAATAGAGGACGGCTAAATACATAACCAAGATGTCGCAATAACGCTTGAATTACAATTAGTGCGTGACACCTACCTGTGCTCGCGAGCTTAGTACTGCATTACGTATTTGATTAGACCCACTAATCCCGATGTAATTGAATATAACTATACAATTTACTTGGATCACCACGTCGCGATACTATTGATCATTGATCCTATTAGAATTGGTGTTCATTAGTATTTTGTGGTATAGTTAATTCGTGATAATTCGGTACCGTGGTAGACATACGCAGCCAAGTATAGCGTGCGTCTACGTAGTGTGCCTTACCAGAATCAACTATTATATGATAACGTATAAAAATTACTTTGTATGGTAACTTACTCTAGGCAGATGCAGCAGTCAGGTTCTGGAGTGGAGGCCGCGTTTAGGAAAACGAAGTGTTGGTCGACATTTCACCAGGTGGGATGACGATCTCCGTGCAGTAGCCGGTCCGGAGTGGATATGTCTCTTGGCGTACATTGAAAGAGGCCTATGTCCAGCAGTGGATCGGTCAGAAGGGCTGGTGATGATGATGATAGGTATCTTATCTATGAAATTGAAGATTATTAACCATTTTCAGATTTTATTATCTGTGGATTGGCGCACAATTCGAAGTTCAGTCAAATTTTATTCGACAGCTGTGATATTTTAATCCGAAATTCAGTAATCTCAGCAGATTTGCTACACTTTTCAAAGTTTTGCTAAATTGTGTACCAACCTGAAAGGCGAAAAATGTTTTAGCTGATTTTGTGGCCCTCCGTCTGGTACACATAAATAAACTGTTATCAAGATAGTCAAACCTTATAGACTATAAGGTAATACTGGCTTGACCGGGGAAGTGCCTCTCACTCACATGACACATCTTCGCTGTTGTGTTTCGTGAAGTGGAAAGGAGGCCAACGCATCTGCATGAAACTATACGGATATGCATTGGCATCGTAGTCATCAAGTAGCTCCGGTGGCTCGTTTGTCACTATAATATAACAAAATCTATTATGCTACGCGGTTGCTCAGCTGAAAGGGCTAATATATTCTTATAATAACACACATCACACGAGCCGAGTTGGACAGAGCCGCATGCCACAGAAACCTCATGTTTCCTCCACATTCCGATGCGTTGCCCTCCTTTTCACCTCCCCCCCCCCAATGGGCCAACAAATATGCAGGTTACGAAGATACTTGAACACCATTAAATAGTACCTGATCAATTTGTTATGTCAGTACAGGCCCTTTGTACTTTTAACATATAATGTCAATTAGTAGAAGTTGCTTCAAGAACAGTCTGCTGCATACTGTAAATCTTCAAACTAATAGACTCACGCACATCTGTTTATTAGCTGCTTGTGTGGATCCAAGAGAATAATAATAATAATTTATTTTATGTTATATAAAGATACTTTGCAGTTTCACTATAACCCAATAATGACACTAGACATTTACTCAATCACCAAAAATAAAATACTTTACGTCTATTCTAAAATAATATCGGAATTCCTCAATTAATGAAATAAAAAAAAATCATAATAATATTTATTTATTCTACGATTGAGGTTAACTAATGGCAGCAGACGTACCAGATTTATAGATCCCACATCCGGCTGAGAGCGCCAAGCCTAATAAATAACAGGCCATCAATATACAAAGGCTTCCATTCCATCCAAAATACACAATACATCAGCGTATATCTTCTTAATCTTATGCCTTATAATTTTGAGGTGAAAAGAAATAACATACATCGCTCTTTACTTACCAAGAGTTTGCTCTGCTAGCTATGAGCTGAATATTCGTAATGTTCCTAGGTTCATAGGTTCAATGAAGGACATAACAAGGATGATGAGAATGGTGGTTTTAATAACCTCTTCCAGTTAGTTTCCTGTACGAGACAATCCCATTGGTACATTGTAACCGAGTTGGACAGGGCGGTGCGGATCACACGACGTCTTTGCAACGAAAAATGTATTCTATCGCATTTCCAGCGGCGTGTGTTTCACTTCCATTGGAGGTGAAATGGTTAACAAGTGCGACATATCTGAATATTATTTACGCCAAAGTTTATAGACGCCAGTAGGCTCCGGTTATTCGTTTCCTTGCGCTATAAAAACAACTCCAACTCTCGTATTTGACCTTCTACATAATAAATGATGTTATAATATATAACTATGAATTTCCGTCTAACTTAATTTATCGCGTCAAAGAAATATTGTTTCATTAACGGAACCCTACGTGAACGCCAAACATCTCATTTGAGCGAGTATTATCCTGCAAAGGTCCTCACGTTATATCATAAAGGGATTCCCGGAAAATGACGTCCAGCCAAACCTTTGATATTTTCCACCACGCTCCAACCAACAGTATCGCTTTGCTTATTATCTTTTTCATTAGTTTATGTATCATCGTCAACCTTTTTTAAAAATACTATTCAGGTATTTAATAAGATGTAATGCCGAGCTGAATTGCAGCGGAATTGGGCCGGCACGCCCGGGGATGTACCTCTTGGTCACATGATATCGGCGTAAAGTGACATTTTCGGTGTCGCGTTTCGTGCATTTTGTAAGTAGCCGGTGGGCCGTTTGGGGGAGGCGGAAGGAGGGCAGCGCATCGGCATAGTGGGCTAATTATCCAGCTATGTGTGCCATGTACATGGGAGTCGGTGGTCATAAAAAGGCTCCGATTGCTCGTTTGCCCTCATATACTATAAGATAAATGCCGGATTGAAAAAAAAAATTTTAATCACCAAAATATTTTTCAATATCATTTAAAAACCACCATTATTGCTGATCTAACTTAACACGCTACATTATAACCAAGTTTGGCACGCACGACCGGGGATGAATTTGCTGTCATGATGCAATTTTAAAGTGACAGCTATTCAGTTTGTAAGTTTCCAGTGGCCCGTCGGAAGTGAAAACGAGGACGAAAATAGGATAACACATCTGCTTTATTTCTTTGCATTACAATGTTGCGAATATCTCTATAAATATCTCCTGAGACTGTGCAAAGATGGCTCCGTTGCGTAAGCCATATTTAATGAAATCCTATTATAAAAAACAGCACAAAACACTAACCAAACGTATACCTTAGTAACATAAGTTATATGCTTAAAGTACTACACAATTTGTTACGGTACAGCTAATTCTTACGAAATATTGGTACATTATATAAGTTGGATGCCGCAGGCTGGGAAAATGACGGTCGCCTTAAAACCGTATTCCGCGGAGGACTGTATACAGCACCTTGGACAGAAGTAAATGCTCCATGAAATTACCTCCACTCGACCCACTAAATTCGTTTCGATAAAAATCTTTTGTTTTTCATTCTGTTCTATTCAAAACGTTTAATTTTCTGTTGCCGTTGTTATTTATTTTCTTCTAATGCAAGTATTAATGGCGAAATAGAATAATGTTGACATGACATTTCTTTAAGAAAATTTAAAGTAGTTGTCCCATGCTCATTGGCCCATTGGGGGGGGGGGGGCGGTGAAAAGGCGGGTTACGCATCGGCATAGTAATTACGCTGATGTTCATGGGCGTCGGTAGTCGTAGAAGGGCTCCGAGTGTTCGTTTGTCCCCCTACACTATAAAAAATGCATTTGAATTGGGCCGTTGGGCGGAAACGATCGGAGAGGTACTTCTCGCTCAGATTATACTGCATTTAGAATGACGGATATGCGTTACGTGTAGTTTGTGAATAGCCGAAAGACCATTGGGGGCACTGCCAAAGAGACGTTCGAAAGTTTACTCGTCGCCCTTCACACTCCATTGTGTGTAAAGGTCGACGCCTAAACTTTCCGATATTTTTTCTGACTAAAGAGTAGTCGGCATTTTAGCGACTACCGGGGCTCATGCACGGCCACATAATTGCTATGTTAGATGTATTACCCTTTTTCCCTTCCAATGATCCATCGTATACTTTGAGGTTTGTGAGTAATCAAACGACTGATTTCTCGCTTTACCCCCTTTACTTAAAAAAAAAAACACATTGAAACTAAAATAAGTCACGATAAAGACACTGGCATGTTATATTCATCTCATCTAATTGTTCGTTACTTTTCCGACATTTTATTTCTACCGTGCTTGGTTGGTTTCTCTAATATGGATACACGTAACATACATTTATCAACAAATTATAAATAATTTGTCAAACCTTCTGTTGAAATTCTTACTTAAGATTCCAAAAATGTTGAAAGTAAGAAATACATTGTTACACTATTTCTTGTTACTTAATGAGAAAGTAAGGGCTTTTGAACATACTCCTAAGACTATCAAGCCTTTTGGTTACTTGATGAGAAACAACAGGATTTTTAACGTACTCCTACTACTATCGAATCTGTTTTTGTTACTTAATGAGAAATATTGGGATTTTGTACGTACTACTATCTACTATCAAGGCTATTTTTGTCACTCAATTGAAAAGTACGGGCTTTTGAACGTGATCCTATCAGCTATATAATTCTAAAGTAGAAAATATAGGTATATTATTTGATAATAAATATTCTCTCATGGACACATCAAGTAGACATGGTACGTAGAAAAGTTTATTGTGCTGCTGCCTCACTAAGGCGGTTAGTAAATTTTTTATCCATTACCACCAGGACTGCACAAGCGCAGGTTTTATTACAGCCAATTATTGATTATGCAGATGTCAGTTATATTAACTTAACAAAAAAGCATTTATGCAAGTTGCAACGCATAAACAACTTTTGCATTAGATTCATATTTGGCCTTCGCTGGTTTGACCATGTCTCTGTATACCGAGTCTCTCGTAAAGTAGCTGAGTATCTCACATCGTAGGAACACTCATGTTCCACATAAATTGTACAAGATTCTTTGCGACACTATGACTCCGACTTACCTAAAAAACTTTACTTTTTCAACGGGCTTAAGGACTAGCCGTTTCGTTTACGAATTAAACGTACTCCAGCAAAAGTACCAAATTGTAAAAGCTTCACAGCTATAGCCGTCAAACTGTGGGACTCTTTGCCAAAAGAGATCAGGCAAGCCAAAAGTCTTGAGATATTTAAAATACGTGTCAAAGAGCATTTTCTACAACAATAATATTCTCTTTTTATTATATTCTGAATAAACTGAGTACTGTACGTAGACCATATATATCTGTTGTTAATTGTGTGTCTATCTATTTACTTTATTTTAATTACAGACTATAGATTTTCGTACAATGTAAATTTGTAATGATTTAGTTAATGTCAATGTTGATTACTGACATTTGTTGTTGTCACTGCCATCATGCATTGCGCTTCTTTTTATTTCTTTCTCTCACTGGTCTTAATCTTTCCACAATATGATTATTAGGTATTTACTTAATCATATATATTATTTGCTATGTGTTATTTGTAAATTTTAAAATTTGTTCATAAAATGCACGCCCTTATCTTTCCCAAGTTGGAAACCTGGAAGATATCGCTTTAAAGAGTTAATTCTTTGTGGACCTGTACTTTGGTGTGAAGTAAAGAAATGTTTATTATTATTACAATTTATAACAATCTAAATTATCTGGTATCACGCGAAATTAAAACCTTTACGCACTCAAAAAAAGCGAAAGATACTCAATATACTCAAGAGAAAAAGGTTGGGGCCAAATTGGGAAAAACAAAGTGCTGGTGGACTATTCGACGGAAGTAAAGACTTGCCTCATGTAGTAGCCTTGGCTTTGGTATTTATTGAGTGAGGTCTCGGCAATATATGCAAGGCCCAGCAGTGAACATGTAATGGATGATAATAATAGTGGTGATGAGAAAGTATTGATTTATTTTTTAACCAATACGTGCATGGGGTATTTCGCTAGCACTTTGTAATCTTGTTAACTCAGAACCAAAATCGTAGAAGTCTACAATCTCGCAGAGTCTGCGACGAAACGCTGAACAATTATTTTTAAAAAATTTAATCCCGGCCTCATAAATATTTCACGTTACAATGACCATAAATAAAATGTATTATAGAACAACGTCTGCAGCTAAATAAGGATTTACTTTGATACTTTTCCATATTTTGGTTACATTTCCGAAATTTTCATAATTATCAAACTTTTTCAAAAATGTAACAGCCTATTTTCATCACCCACATTACTATTTAGGGTTTCAATAGTAAAAGAATTAACTAACATTTTTTTTTTCTCTTTATGATATTAATATTTATTTCTCAATAAGGAAATGATATAGATAACTCTATTTATTTTACAATATTTATTATTCTTCTTAGAAACGGTATTCATAGAACGTGGCATGATAAAATGATAAAACAATATTACTTATTTACGTTCTCGTTTTTCACTTGCTTAGTTAGACGTTTCTTTCTGCAGATCTCATAGACGTAGGTATTCTTCTTCAAATACCATCCCACAAAACTTTGAAATTCCTTGTCTCCTGCGATTCCTGATTGCAAGAAGTTCAAAGTTTTTAAGAAAGCATTTTCTCAATCTTAATAATATGTAATTATTAATTATCATCCATTACTTTAAATTTATTTATTATATATCTATCAACTTATATTATATTTTGTATATATTATCATTAGATGTGTATTATATAATAGGTATATATTAGTTTATTATATATCGTATAATTGTTAGTTAATTGGTATAAATTTACACTTGCACACATTTAAAAGTATATGTATATATTACGCGTCCGCTAAATATTGTTTGTCGATATTTTGTCATTTTATTTGTATGTACACCCAAAAATAGCAGCAGTTTAGTATTAAATTATAATGCTCTAGTCCTAAATATCGTCAATGAGACCAATGATAGTATATAAATTTAAATTGTCTTTGTAACGTCTGTTTAGTACTCATTGACGCTACAGCAATTATGTCTAAATAAAAATGATTTAAGCATATTCTTAAATAAATTTATGTCGTTGCTTGATTTCCTAATATTGACAGGTAGTTTCACTTCTCACGGTAATTTTTGGTGCCATTCTTTGCACACTTTTAGAAAACAATTTTGCCCTATAAGTATTTACGTAAACTTTATTGTTATCTCTCCGTATATACGTGAAGCAATATCTGTAAATTTTGTAAATAAATTAGAATGAGTACATACAAACATTGAACATTCATATAAGTACAGGGACGGAAGTGACAGAATGTTATGTTTAATAAATATTTCTCTACAACTTCCAGTTGGCCGCATCTTAAACATGGCTCTAATACAGCGTTTTTGCGTTCTGAACACGACTCCAATGCCTATAGAGTTACCCCTAAATATAATGCCATAGGGAAGGAGTGAAATAACCATACCGTGATAGGCGACAAGACAAGCATATTTATCTAAAACTAAAGAAAGCTTCGAAATAGCAAAGGAATAACTACTATTTTTTTTAGAAAGTTCTTTGATATGTAATGTCCAATTTAGTTTGCAGTCAGTGATAAATCCTAAAAATTTTGTAGCTTCCACATTCTCTAATTTACTATTATGATATTGTATATTAATTGTTGAAACAAAGTGTCGTTGATAAAGTTCATAATTTTTGATTTGTCCAAATTAATCCTAAGATTATTAATGTCAAGCCATGTAATTGTAGATGTTAATGTTTTATTAATGTCAAATTCATAATTTATAATGTTCTTACAAGCTATTGTTACCGTGCTATCATTAGCAAATAGAGTCATTGGTTTGTCTATACACCTAGATAAGTCATTTATTTATATTGAAAATAGAAGAGGTCTTAAAATACGGGCAGTGTGGCAATCCATTGAAATATTTACATTGCCTCTAACGCCGTAAGCCTCAATTTTTTTTAGCAATATCTTTTAACGCACGTAGTCAAAAGCTTGGGTCATATCACAGAATAAGGAATGTACTGGCATGTTTATTGTTTTATTTCGGCGAAAACCTTTTTGTTCCATACATAAGATGTCATTACACAATAGTTATATAAAAATGTATATATATATATATATATATATATATATATATATATATATAGATATCCAGTTTCAATACGAATCTCGGAGGACCCAGCACAGATCGTGACGCAGCGCCGCCCATCTCGGGCACACCTCGAGGGTGTGCTGGACCGAGTCCACAGCCGCGTCACTATCGTGACAACGAGTCTTCGACTCCCTGAGAGCCGTCCTACACCGATACTCACCAAAGCAACCATGCCCGGTCCAACGGAAGGTGAGGGGTATGCGACTACTCTCTGCTCAGAGCGCAGTCAGCCGATCCGCCCAAACCGGAGCACCGTACGTCGCCAGACTCCGACAGAAAAACTTCGGCAGCTGTACTCTGGGTAAAGGCGGCGCTGGGTCCTCCGAGGTACGGGAGGTGTTTGCCCAGCGCACTCGCCGCCTTCACGACCTTCAGTCCTAACATAGCGAAGTGTGGGCTAAAGTCCACCCTCCGTTAAGCATGAGCCCCAGGTATTTGATGTGGGAGCTCAACATGACCTTCACCTCTCCGATCTGCAGAATGGCCCCCGGTGGCCCCTTGCGGCCGGTCCCGCGGATTACACTTTTTTTTTTACAATAGGTTCTTTTTTTCAGGTTTTACCGTCTAGCTCCTACGAAATTCAGAAAAGTCATTTCAACATGTTCTTAAATAAACAAATGTTAAGTTAATGATTTCTAGGTTTAGGCGAATGTAAATGAAAAAAATATGCGGGTACTTTTAATGAGTTGTGACATGAGGATGTATTCTCAATAGACCCGTGACCATGATGGCTATGGAGCTTCTCTTGTAAAATACATAAACTAACAGCAATAGAAGCAGTTCTTTATAAAATATTAACTTTCTCACTTACTTTATACGTACGATACAAATAATAGCGACCAAAACTTAATTAATCAAATATGAAGGGTGTATTCGATATTAAAGTTCCATAACTGTAATGTACTTCGCTGGCATTCAGAAACGCCAAGTATCTTGAAGTTACTTGCTTGGGACCGAAGTTTGTAGTTTCAACAAAAGTCCTCAACCTATTACATTTCATGTGAAATACAAATGTAACTGTTGGAAGTTTTAGCAGTAAAATTTCTTTACGCACGCTTGACGCGGCTTGTGAGCTGGTGACGGGAGCGGAAATCGAGGGATATGAGTTAGCGAAGATAAAAAGATAGATTCATCATCATCATCATCAGCCCTTATCGGTTCACTGCTAGACGTACTGACCGACGACCGATATCCAGCTACTCACATCCATCCCGGACCGTCTGGTGACGAGTGCGGCAATCGAGGGGTGAGTTAGTGAAGATAAAACATAGACTCATCATCATCTTCATCATTATCAGCCCTTATCGGTCAAGTGCTGGACATACTGACCGATGACCGATCTCCAGCTACTCACATCCATCCCGGACCGGCTACTCCACGGGATAGTCTTCCCACCTAGTGAACGGTCGAACAACACTTCATTTTAACAAACGCGTTCACCACTCCAGAACCTTAATGGTGCATCTGCCATCTGTGTGTGAGACCAGACCATTGCCACTCCAGCGAGCCTATGCGTCACGGGATATCGAGTAGCAAAATATAATACAATAAAGTATAACGAAGTTAAAAGATAGATAGTTATATATCATATTATATTACTGTAGAGACAAGAAAGCATTCTTTTGGGTGTTATATAGTAATTATAGGTGTGTAACCTATTAGAGGGGAGGAGTAAGAAGGACGACGCATCTGCATGACCATAACGCAGATGATGGGCATCTGTAGTCGATAATGCTATGATTTCTCGTCTGCGCCCCTATACTATTTCAACATTCTGTAAAAATTATAAATATTAATTATTCGACGTGTGCGACATGATTTATTTTCGTTCAGGTATATAAAAAGCAATTCCAGCTAAATTAAAACTAAAATAAATAAACGATCATTAAAATGAACAACCTTAAACTTATCATGTCGTACGTACGTCAGCCGATCGTTTCAAACTTGAGATAATTTGCGGTATCCTTCTTAATTAAGTTTGTTTGTTACAATATTAATGGGTTCTCTCGACGATGCTAATATATGTGATGTTAAAGGCCCTGTAGACGGCAAGATTTACCACTACGGTGCGTGATTTTGATGTGAAACGAAAGTTGGTATTTAAATGAAAATTAAATTTAGAGTATCTATCTTCTTCTCCTTTCGTGGCGATAGCGTGACCAATCCGCCTGCTCAGAGTGGCAATTACAAGCACTTAACTATAATGGACCACAACAGCAGACCCCTATTTCCCGGTAGTTCTACTAACCTTGGTCACGGTAGCGGCCTCGTTTGAAGGGGTGCTAAGAATCTCCAGGCTGCTACCACCAATTTGACCTGGCTACATATAACGGACGAACGCTTCGACTAGGTAACCACTTGGTTCAGCTGGAGGTGGAACTGGGAAAAATCCGATTGCATATTCTGGGGTTATGTGAAGTCCGAAGACAAAGTGAAGGCACCATAATTCCGCCATCGGGTCAACTATTCCACTTCAGGGAAGGCAACAGTTTACCACAAGTTGGCGTGCGATTCCTCGTGAATATGTTCCTCGTCCTCGTATCTCGTACTTAAACTCACTAAGAGGTACAGGCTCAAAGTAATACAAGTATACGTACCAACCTCGACACATTCAGATGACGACGTGGAGGCAATTTATGAGCATGTCTCAAAAGCCTTACATAACTTACATAACACCTGTGGGGCACATTTTAATGTTGTTATGGGGGACTTTAATGCCAAAGTCGATACGTCGGAAAATACAATGGCAATTCAAGAGGCCATGAGTGGCGTGATTTGTTACAAGTGGGACGTGGGTGAAGTATACTGTAGGAGTATACAAGCAGGAAAGGCAAACTCTCAGATGAGACGCTTGGACTTATGAGGGAGCGCAGAGCACACAGAGAAGACGTTACGTCTACCAATGTCAAGCTTCATTATCAGCAAATACGCAAACTAATTCGCCGAGACCTTCACTGCTCAGATACGCATCGGGTTACCGAAGCGATTGAGCAGAATAGAGGTTCGAAGGTTTTTGTGGAGAAGCTTGGAAGAAGTCATCCGACAAAGGTTAGGACTGATTCGGGGGTTACCGTTTCTTCTAAGCCTGAGATCTTACCTAAGATCGAAGCTTTCTATTCCAAGTTAAAAACGTCGCACGATCCTCTTCCCAAAACTCTGAACACTATCCGCGTGCAAGCCTGACACCCGTTCTTTCCATGATAACCTATGGGGCTGAAATATAGCCTCCTAATTTTGGACTGGTCTGCAAGTTTGCGGTAGCTCAGCGGCCTGTTGAACGTATGGTACGTTGGGTGTTTCCCTGTCTGACAGAATTCGTAAAGAAGTCATAAGGCCGAGAATTAAGGTATCCTATATCACGCGACGAATAGGCACGCTGAAGTGGGAATGAGCTGGTCACACACTCAGAAGAACAGATGGCAGATGGGCCAGTATGTTTCTGGAGTGGAGGCCGCGTTTAGGAAAAATAAGTGTTGGTCGACCGTTCAGCAGGTAGGAAGACTATCTCCGTGCAGTAGCCGTCCAGGATGTATGCGAGTAGCAGGAGATCGGTCATCTTCGCGTTCATTGATAGAGGCTGATAATGATGACGAAGGTTATCAAAACCAAGTTAAATATAAATTACTCCTTGCGTCGCAGTAGTTTTTGTGAGTATTCGGCACTATAATGCTTCACGTCGAGATAAACGCGAAAGTTTAAATATGGATTTAAGTATGGATAAATGTTTGTTAATTCTCTCCCGTAAAAACTACTGAATGGATTTTAATAAAATTATTAATTATTGTACAATAATATATATTGAAATATATAGCTTATACGTGAGAATAACACAAGCTATAGAAATAACATGCTATGCCCGTGGTTTTGTCTGCGGTACACGCGGCCAATTTCGCGTGTAACAGCTAGTAAGAAATAACGTCATAGTGGTCATCGCTGTGGATGATGCGGACGCCACAGTCGAAACGATTAATTATCCGAGCCCATTTAAAAATACGTATCACGTCGTAGAAAAGGCCGCAGAGACGAAAACAAATAGCGACGTTTGTAGGACTTTTTGTACAAATATATAAATGTAAATAAATCGAATCCAAATTTATGCACAAATAATCCCGTGACCATGGTTGGTGTAAAGCTTCTGAAACATCAGGCTAGATAAATAATTAAATAAACAACATAAAATCCGTAAAAGTAGTTTTATTGTAATGACTAACATTCGCGTAAACTTAGGACATCAATAGATAAATGTAGTATTTTTATCTCCAGAAAGTACAGCACTCAAATATATATTTTTGATACCAATCATAGCTTCATTTCTTTTAACAGGGATATTATACGTTATATATATATATATATATATATATGTGTGTGTGTGCGTGTGTGTGTGCGCGTGTGTGTGTGTGTGTGTGTGTGTGTGTGTGTGTGTGTGTGTGTGTGTGTGTGTGTGTGTGTACAAGCATTTGCATAGGGAAAAAAAAAGAATGTGTTATTTGCTGTAAGATGTAAGAGTATTTAATGAAAATGAAGTTAAACTGTTACTGGCGTACTGTGTATGAACTGTTACTGGCGTACTGCGTACGAACTGTTATTCCTATGCAGTAACAGTTCATACACATGATCTACATCAACGTGTGAAGTGTATTCCACTATTTGCTACCCACTTTTGTACCCCAGTTTCCAACTCAAGGCACAATAAGGGCAACTTTGTAGCAAGCTATTGGCATAACTTCTAACACATTTTGTAAACACATTTCTATGTTTTCAACGAGCAAGTTAATTTTAGAAATTGTTTCAAACTGTTTTGCTTTTACGCATGAGTGATACGAGTTGTTTTGATATTCATGCCAGTATATCTTATTGTTATTGTGATTTCTTTCTGTTATTTTGCCAAAAATCTAGACTCGTCATGAAGTGACCCAGGCTAAGTTGTTCCCTACCACGGTTCCAGCCTTGTTGTAGCGGTGGGGCTTAGTAGCCTGAGGTGATCAGAGACATCTTTGGGTGAAGCCAAATGAAACGAGGCACCTCCTTGGTTTGTACCCCTTATAAGAACAATGGACTAAAGAGTAGGGGGCGCTTTTGCAAATGGGTTAAGGAGCGAGAATGGGAACCTCACCCCATTGCACTATCCCAAAGTAAGTGGGGTTGTCCTATGGTGCGGGGCAACCCCTGGGAATCACATAGACAACGTTCTGAAAAGGGCATGGTATGTCCTTTTCAAACTATATCCTCTTATTAACAAGAAGAGCAAAATGGCGAACAGGCACAAGCTCACCTTGTACACTACATGCATACGACCGTTCATGTTGTACTGCAGTGCAGCATTCGCGCACATATCCCCGACCCAAATCGAACGTTTGCAGAAAATGCAGAATAGATTCTTGCGCATGGCCACTGGATGCCCGAGGTACATTCGTAATATCGACCTACATTTCGACTTTCACTTAACATACATAACTTAACATGGATAAAAGGACACTTCTAAGACCTGTCACAAAAGTTCTTTGACCGTGCTCTTAATCACAAAAAGAAATTAATCGTTCAAACGTCGGAATACGACCCGACGTTAATAACCGATTCCCGTTACCGTCGGCCGAAGCACTTACTGCACGACGCCGACGACGCGATGGCCATAGCAGTTGCTAAGTCCGCCCTTGCACACAAGCAAAAACACACCCAGACACGCATCCGCAGTAAAATGCCAATAGGGCCAACCTACGGATAGCAGTTTTAGTCGGTAGTAGCTATCGCTTCACGACCTGAGCCCGACACACACTTCAGTTTAGTTTTAGTGGGTATTTGGCACAATAAGGTGCCGCGAGCCCCACACGCAACTGGCCATCCACCCAGGACCAGTGAAGGCGCTTAAATGCGTTTCCCCGCGTCCACAAAAAAAAAGTCTGTTGATATATGTTATATTCCATACATTTTGGAACTTTGTATAACAATAGGAAGATGTATGTATAAATAAGGTCGCAACATTTGATATTCCATACACATTTGAAACGCCAGCGCTCAACAGTCATCCATCACATCAATATACAAATAAATGTTTTGGTGTGATATTACATTGGAAAAGAAATTTTTGTAAAAATAGATCAATTATCTTCCGTAGAAAATAATTAAATATTGTATTATTTCGTGCAAATAGCTATGTACTGTGTATGTCTTTACAGCCGTGCCTTACCCGATTGCTTCTGAAGTAGAGTATTGTCTTTCAAGCGTGGGTATGTATGTAGTACACAACTTCCTCGTGGTCTAGTGGGGTGCATGTTCAGCCACAGACGTGAGATCTCGGGTTCGAGTCCCGGGTCGGACCATACAAATGGTGCTATTAGGATTTTTCAAATTGTAACAACTGTCCGGAGTTAGGAAGTTGGCGGTGTTACACCCCCGTGCCTCGACGAGCACGTTAAGCCGTTGTCCCTGCGCCTGATTTCTATCCGGTTGTGTTGGATTCCCGTCCCACAGGAATAGGAGAATGATGAGTGCATGTGTGTCTGCGCAAATGCTTGAGTACTATAAAATGTCCCGCGCAGATGGCTGTCTCGATAGAGAATCGCTTTAGCCGAAATTCGGCTAGGACTACATTAGTACATATTATGCAATAATG
>JAFELO010000201.1:921188-940211 GCA_017140195.1 Eumaeus atala
TTTGCATGATAACTACCACCGGTGTCTAGCACCCACAGAACAGAAGAACCCACAGAAGAGGCCGTGGAGGCGTGTTGCCTGCCCTTGAGATGGGAGTGGGCTGTTTTCGATTTTATTTTATTTATTTAGACTTTTCACTTTAAATGCAACCACTATTTATGGAAAATAGCGAAACACTGCCGAGCAACTACCCGCTGTGCTGAGAAGGGTAGTCTCCAAACGGCTCAGTCTCCTTGATAATGAAAAATGTCGATCCTGGAGATACAGGAGTAACAGCAGTGGGAAGGGATGGTGGGATAAGCCCGAAAAAGAAATACAATAAAAATATATTTAATCCACATAAAAGAAAAACATACTCCCTATTTCGTGTCATGCAACTCTCGTTTCGTTTCCTATCCTTTGTACGGCAAATGTAATATTTGTAATTTTTGTGTTGGCAATACGTGTTGTATGAGCGGAGCACCGTTCAGTTGGCACACGTCCGAGTCGCCGGCGTGAGGCGCCACTTGTCGCGCGACGTCTTAAGATATGCCACGTATCGTCTTTGTACTGTCGCTAGTGATGTGGGTGTACGTGTAAATAAATATCGAGAGGTTGGGGTGTGCCTGAATTTGTATGATTAGAATAAAATCGTGTGAAACGACGCAACGCGTTACAGGGCCTACTTTGCGCAATAAAGTGCGAAGGAACCTAGTTGCGTATCATAGTTATCACAAAGTTTTTATTATTATATAAAGGGATATACAAGGGATGTTCAATGTTTATACACATAAGTGTATAATGTTTATACACATAAGTACATTGAACTTTGAAATATATTCTTATGAATATAATATTAAACAGGGTTGTTGCACAAGACTATAATGGCCCCTTAAATGACAATTAATAACACAAATCAGACGTAAAGTTGAAATAAAGTCATTAATATAACTTCGAAGCAACACTGAGAGCGAAACCATCCATGGAGTCTCAGCTTCAAAGCAACCGTACCCAATTCGATATCATTCGACATGGATTTGTCGATGTCTCATAAGCGCGGAACTGCCATTCCACGAACAAATAAAATATAGTTTTTATTTACCTACACTCTCACTATTTATTGGACAATAATATCGATGTATCGAATCAACGCAAAGTGTGGGTGCGTCACTGGAGTCCCGGCGCGGTAATGCAACCGTATCCAATTCGTTATCGGATCCGACATGGATTTGTCGACGTCTCACAAGCACCAAACTGTAAATCTACAATACGAACTAGGTACACTCAATATAAGTTTTTATTTACGTCTACCCTCTAACGTGTCTGTGAATGATAACATGTTGAAGTGTTTCAGTTTTATTTAGAGGCAGTGCTACGCTACATTGCAGCGTAATTGGACCGACACGGTCTCTCGATCATATGGTACCGCCGTAAAGAGATAGCTACTCTGTCGCGTTTCTTGCCGTTTCTGAGTGGCTGGGAAGCCCATCGGAGGAGATGAAGGTAGCGCATCTGCGAGATAATAATGCGGATGTCTATGGGCGTCGGCAGTCGGCAAAGGCTCCGATTTCACTTTTGCCTTTATTTAACCTTTTTATAAGGTATTTTACATTTTCAAGTAGTACCTGCCACCTACTAAGTTCATTGTAGTACAAAATCCATACTAAATTGTAACGAAATTAAATGGAGTCGATGTCTTATTAAGAGGGACTTAGAAGTAGTATTGAAGTACCAGAGATCGTCATTACCGATTAAAATTTTTCCAATGTTGCATTTACAGATATTGCCAAAATGGCCGATCTTATCCGCATCTATGCGATCTTCCTCCCAAAGTGTCGATTGTCTCTTAAATTGCTTGATCAGTCTCTCTCAAAGTAATCTCGCTTAACAGAATTGTCTATAATATAATTTATTAATATTATTTTAGGTCTAACTTATATGTGTTAACTTTTTTGTATATGATATTTAAGTAGATAATTTAAGAAAATATAATAAGAATTTGTACATATACGACAATGTTGCGTCTCAAGCGTCAACTACATAGAACTTACTGAACACGAGCGTCTTCCTCTTTCATAATTAATTTCATACGACTAGAGACCAGTCGCTGTACGAACCGTCAACGATGATAGATACTTAATATGAAAGTTTCTTCTACTCGAAACTGGTGGAATATAACAATAATATACCTGATAATAAGATCGCGATAACAAGACCATCCTGGTTGTGACTATACTTGAGACCGGTGAAACAGGCCCTTAAGGACTGTAATACTTATTTTAATTTGATTCGCGGTGAATCCAATCAAACTTTTAATATAATTTTATACCGCGGATTTCACTGTTACGATATTACAGGGAATATCCATTTCAATAACAAACATGTAGCATTAATTTTAGCTACGATTTTATGATATTAACTACGTAATGTGTGTTCGCTAATTGCCATCCGGTGCGTATAATTAAACATAAACACGTTTGTTTTCATAAACCAAACACATAATATTCTTATTATGATTATATTTATTTGACATTGTAAATTTGTTTATGTAAATGAAAACAAACTTATTAAAACGCTGTTCCAATTTCGAAACCGCAGCTTTACTGCTAATTAAATACGCAATTGTCGAAATGGTAAAACAAACTTTAGGCTGCTTTTTACGTTATCATTTATAATGTCTTTTGTGATATTTGCCATTAATTTAATGCGCATATGTAGATGCATCATCCTCCTTCTCCCTACTTCTCCAATGAACCATCGTCTTCTCAAAAACTGCACGAAGCCTAGCTGTCACTTTACGGTGACACTTTATTGTAAACAAAAAAACTATATTTTATCGTTCAGGAAATAATGCCGAAGACTACCTTCAGTTATTTTATGTAACGATATAATTAATGAAATGTTGCACTTTGGATGGAGAAAAGATAAGTTTATATTATACTTTTAGAATGCTGGCGAAGCTGCATTGCACTCCTACAAAACTGGTACGATTAAGAAATTGTCTCTCCCACAAACCACATGTATGCATGTATATCCAATGTTAAATAAAAAAAAGTTGAAATGTGGTTTTTTTATAGTATAAGGGCTAACAAGCAATTGGAGCATTTTGATGACTACCGACGTCTATTGACATTCGCATAATTGTTACGCAGATGCGTTGCCACCTACCAACCCCCAATGGGCTACCGGCTACTCACAAACCGCACGAAACGCGTCAGCGACGCTGTCACTTTACGCGGGTATCGAGTGAGCAAGAGTTACTTGTTCGGACGTGCGGGCCCTGCTCCGCTGTATAGGAGGATGTCGTGTCATGCACTATGCAAGGCGCTACCTCCTGCTATGCAGCATGGCACTACCTCTTCCTGAAAGGTATCTTCATGTGTGCTAGCAATTTGCAAAGTAATTTAGTTACAATAGTAACTAAATTACTTTGGCTGTGAATTATAAGGTTTATTATAAAATGCGACGGAAGATATTGTTTGTGCAGTGGTTAGTCCGTGGAGAAGATTCATCAAACGAATTTCTTGGCGTCGATGTGGTTTGATTGTGAAAGTCGGTGTATAAGATAGCACATGATGATTCTATCGCTCAACCTAATCCTCTGCGTTCCGAACGACGGAGACAACCCGATCATGATAGACCGCAGCAAACACGTTCGACTCCGAGTAGACAGAACGACGATGTTAGTGCAGCCATGTGAAATAATTCCAGTACCCTAAGCGACTTGCCAAAGAACTCAGATCAAACCGCAATGCCGGTTAGGTATACCACGACGACGCGCGAGTCATGCCACTCGGCCTTGGTGGAAGGGGGGGACATTTCCCCCCTGTCACTATAGTTCAACGAGCTCTTCCAGCATCCACTGTTGCGGTCTTCCAGCACCTGCCGCACATGAACTGCCCCCCTCGTCAGAGAGAGAGAGGTTGCGCGGAAGCCCAGTTCCCTCGGCCGATGTAATAATAGTTACTGTAGCTAATCTTAACAAACTAACGAGGAGGGCTGTTTGCTTATCGATCACAGCCTCACCCACACCGTCGCGCGCCGTGTCTTATAGTCACCGATGAAGCTGCACTGGCCACTTCCGTCAGCATGCAGCAATGAAAAGAATCACGTGATGATGATAATGAGAAATTGAAATAATTATTAAATTGAATGGAATCTGTAAATGGCAAACTGTCCATCAAGTTAACAACGTGCATATCATTATTTATTCGTGAACGCTATAAGCGCGTAATGTACGACTCCAGAATGCAAATTAAATATTCTATATGTTAAATCATCGTATGATTGTAGTATATGTCCTCTGAAATAATGGAATTTATGTTTTAAAAATTTGGTGTCAAATATGAGATGTCCATAAAGTTTCATAGCATAAACGGTTCACTTGTGTAGTCATTATGTATATAATACAGGTTGACAACCCCTCGTGTGGGTGAGTAATTTACACCATCGCAGTGGGGTATTCATTGCTCTAACTCTAACCCAATTTGTCTAATAAAATAAGTAATTGTTTTTTTTACGAATATCTTACAAATAAGTGAAGCTTACAATACAACATTAGCAATGGCACGCGTTAGAATGTAGACGTGTCATCAAAGATGACGCGCCTGAAACTCACACTACGGAGGTACTACGGTGACCATCACGGTTTTATTCCCTTTGCATTTTCTTCAAAGTTACTTTACATATTTATTTACATATTTTTGATGATATTTTATTTTAACGATACACACAATGGTTTACGTCTATGAGTGATAAAAATTTCTCCAGCAAGCCTTTATATGGAAAAGCGTAAGGTCACCCACTCATATTGTAAGTGGTAGTGCCATGACGTAAAAGGTAATGCCATGCCATGTGTGCCAATTAGGCCGGCATGATCGGGGAGGTACAAGTCGCTCACATGATACCAAAGTAAAGTGCCGGCTATACTGTCGCGTTTCGTGCGGTTGTGATAACCGGTGACCCATAGGAGGGGAAGTAGAAAGAAGGGCAATAATAATGCATATCGGTAGTCGTCAAAATACTCAGATTTTTCGTTATATATATACCATTAAAAAAACTTTGCAGTCCGATATACAGACAGTTGTTACAATGTTTCGCCTTTCATATTCATTGTCAACTGTAACGAAATTATATTTATTTTTACCAAGGACTTAGTATCTAAGCAAAAAAATTATATTTATTTTTACCAAGGCCTTAGTATCTAAGCAAAAAAATGCTCACCACGAAATCTCTGTAACTACAATATGTAAAAAGTCTCGGTACTAAAAGTGATAGAGGAGTTTCAAAATTGGGTTGGAGGCTCTTTTTAAGACATCGCTGCTCAGTGTTTTGTACAATTCAACGCCTTAGGGCGCGTTTCTGGGGGTGGGGTCCGTGGATGAAAACACGGAGGGCTGCTAACACTTCAAAAGTGTGACATTTAACGCCCGGTTGGTGCAGTAGTAGTGATAGCACGTTACGCCAGAGGTCGCCCACCCAAGTCATGGATAGTTTATTTATGTACCCTATGTATTTTTTATAATAAAAATCTTAAACATTTGATATTTATTTAATCTATAAATAATAAAATAAATACATTTCCGTTGTCTTGTACCCGTAACGCAGACCCTTACGGTACTTGGCACAGGGCTAGGCTAACTTGGTGTGATAAGTCCACAGATCATAATATATAAGATATAAATTATAACGCATGCCGGGTCATGTCCGTCTAGGTGTACATAATTTTAACAAATATTCATTAAAGTATCTCTTATACATGTTGCACTTGTTAATACAGAATCATGTCAAAGAGATTTTGCCAATTTAAAAAGTAATCACTTTATAATTACTTTTCTAGTAAACGTACTTTTACTTAAGTCACTACTGACGTAACGCCTTTGTGAGCCTCAGTGGTCTAGTGGTTTGCGCTAGGGACTCCAACACGGGCGGTCCAGGTTCGGTCCTGGCGACGTACCAATGAGTTTTTATAACTTAAGTACATTCTCTGAGTACCCTTACAGTGGAGAAAATTCGAATTCGACCTAACCCAGGTTTGTGCTTTGTTTCCCTTCTGGGATATTTAAGCTAGACGGCAGTCGCTCTGTATAAAAACTGTAGCCCTCGTCAAATCCCCTAGATGTAGGTATCTGATGTAGAAACGGAATAAGGCTAGGAAAAAAATAAGTGCCCAACGACAGCGCCCATAAATATCCGCAGAGGCAATGCAGATTTATTATTTTCTTTTACTCCATCTTTTGAAATTACCAGACTCTCAAAAGCCTAGTAATACTGATCACATCTAGGTGTAATAACCCTAGGTGATCGACTCCTCGTATAAGAAGAGGGGGCTTAAAGATCAGGAGGAGGAATCGCTCTCGGTACCCCTCTTAAAAGAAGAGGGGACCTAAGAGCAACAAGAGGTGGCGAATATGCGCACAGGACAAGGGGCGAAGATGGGAACCTGACCCCATTGCACTAACACAAGGTCGGTGGGGTTGTCCTGTAGTGTTGAGCAACCCCATCTCTAGAGGTGAAGTTGATCCCTTTCAGGGTTGACTAGCCGTCGAGGTGCCCTGATGATTATTGTTCCAATGCTCTTTTACAGTCTTTTAAATTAACTTATTTTTTATTGGAACCCTATTTTATAGACGTGTAAATTTTCCCTGAAACGTTTAAATTATGCACTTCTCTCAAATCGAATCTTCTTTGTAGAAAAAACTTAAAAGCATGTGTGTAAGGTTTGACTTTGCAAAGAAATATGTTTATACACAACCTTATTACAAAAAAAGTGTCAATTCAGTATGAAATCGTGTATCTTGATTTTTGTAAATCAATGTTTGGTGCATAATTTATATAGATGTTCATTTCGTATATCCCTCCCAAAAGTAATCTTTATTATCAATATGAAGCCAGATCCAACTCATGGCAGACTGCCAGATGCCGTTCGCTGTAACGTGCTGTGATGATCGGCTGGTGCAGTGGTAACAGAGCTCGGATATTCGTGAATGTTGCGCAATAGATCGTGGGTTTGAATCCCGCCCAGATGGAAGTTTATCTATTTATTTTATATGTATTTCTGTAACAAAAACCTTAACTGCACTTCCGTTGTCGGGTACCCGTAAAACCAGTCCTAGCCCTGTGCTAAGTACCGTAAGTTTAAAGTGTTTAGATCATTTCACAATTGTTCATCTTTTATACGCGTGGTTTTGAGACTATGCATCCTGTTATGTTTGTAAATCAATGGCATCAAACGAGTTATTAGATAGAAGTCCTAGGAGATTTTATTTTACAAAATGTTACATGTGGAATTAAAAAGAAGATCTGGTCAGACCTGTTATCAGAGAGATAACTAAGCTCTCTTTGAGTTTAGTTACCTTAGGCTTTAAAAAAATCAAAAGTACGTCACAAACTTAATGGAAGAGCTTCCTATTTTCAGTTATATGGAATCTTCTGTGAGTACCTCATCATCTCAGCAGGCCTATTACGGAGACGTTTATCGCAATAGAACCGACTAAAATCACACGATGCACAATCTCAAAAACCATGCCATGGTGCCGAGGTATTTCGTATGGACGGATGATCCCTGAGGTCTCCGGAGATTTTAACCCCCTGTCGCCCAATATGTCGAGGATTATAGAATTCCCTAACCAGAAACTTGTAAAACCAGTCCTTACGGTACTTAGCATAGGGATGCCTTGCCCTGTGCTAAGTACCATAAGGATGGTATAATATAATGAGTGTGGACTCATCACACCACGTTAGCCTAATGTGGTGTGATAAGTCCACACATATTATATTATTGTTATATTATATTATATCATATCATATCATATTATGTTATATTATATTATATTTTATATTGTTTATATATAGGCACTACACTAAAATACCATGTTTTATTTTTGTTTTTGATTATTTCCACCTTGTTTAGCTTATAAGACGTATTTCATTCATTTCGTTTATTTCTTTTATTTCGTTTACTTCATTTATTAATTTCGATCTATCATGTATGGTGACAAATAATGGAAAAGTCATTAATTGATTACGCTTATTCAGTTTCTTTTTTTGCACAACACGTTGAGAAGTAAATTTTTTGCATAATACAAGAGGCTCATTGGAGAGGAGAAGGTTAGGTATCCGCATGACAGTGATGGTAATAGTAAGAGGCCTTGCTGCATTGTACTATGGCCCGGCACGATAGGGAAGGTATTTTACATTGGTGGCTATACAGTCGCGTTTCATGCGGTTTATGAGTAGCCAGTGACTCTTTGGAGGAATGATATGAGGGACGTTATATGTTAACAAATTCGGACGTTTATAATGTTAGCAGGATCATACCCTTTGTTCGTTATATGTTATTTTTTTGTCAAATTTTATAATTCAATCATGCCAGGGGAATTCACCTCTAATGATCATAATATATTTTTCTTTCATTTTAATCTTAATATGACAGTGTACTGACATCGCCCTTGGAGCTCCAAGTGACTTTGTCTCCCGAAGAGTTCAATTACCTATGTATGCGCAGTATTTTTTTTATAGCACGACGGACAGACGAGCAATCCGAACTTTTTTACGAAAACCAACGCCCATGAACCTCCACATATTTACTATGTCGATGTGTCGCACTCCTTCCCCCACCCAATGGGCCATATGCATACATAGGTGTTCCAAGTGAGCTGAAGTTATTAAAAATATTTTATTATGCTCATATTTTGCGAAATATTCGCTACTAAAGTGGTAAAAATTTAGGAGAAATGGTATTTTTTTAAGTGGTACGGAACCCTTCATAGGCGAGTACGACTCGTTTTTGGTCGGTATTTTATAATATCGATACTGCCAATAATCAGCCTGAGCCTTTTTTTGTAACTACTGACACCCATGAACAACTGCACAAACGATAAGTGGAAAATGATCCGTAGATGATGAAATGCCTATGTTACCTACTTTCTTGAGTGAATTTGTTTTGAGGAAGTCGAACACTTTTTGGACCGACAAAATAATAGAATTCGTGTCATTGTCACACGTAGAGCATCACACACTGCACGTCTCACTCGACCACAGGTACGCGGCGCTATTGCGTCGTATTGTGTAAACCAAAATCATACAATTTATAAATACACCATCTTGCTTTTCGCCACCAAATGCTTCTTATCTGTTATATGTTGTAACCGAAAGGTGAATAAGAACCGTCACGTCGTCGTCACCGAACGCTAAGGAAATATACTCGTATTATCCATCGACACCCATAAGCGTCCGCATAATAGTTTCGCAGTTGTTTTTTTGGCAAACGAGCAATCGGAGCCTTTTTACGACTACCGACACCCATGAACATGGACATAGTTCTATGTCGATACGTGGCCATCCTTCGCCCTCTCCCAATGTGCCACCGGTAACTCACAAACCACACGAAACACGACTCTGAAGATGTCACTTTACGGCGGTATTATGTGAGCGATATTATCCATCGACACCCATAAGCGTCCGCATAATAGTTGTGCAGTTGTTTTTTTTATAAAATAAGGGGGCGAACGAGAAATCGGAGCCTTTTTACGACTACTGACACCCATGAACATGCACATAGTTCTATGCTGATGCGTTGCCCTCCCTCGCTCTCCACCAATGTGCCACCGGCAACTCACAAACCACACGAAACGCGACACCGAAGATGTCACTTTACTGCGGTATTATGTGTGAGCGAGAGGTACCTCCCCAGTCGTACTGGCCCCAATTTCATTACGTACCTATTCATTAAAGTTTGCTATAATATAATTGGACTCTCTCAAATCTCATAAAATGCGTTTCACCTCCATATATACCAGGATTAGTCGAATATTGACGGTAGATATAAATTTTGTAATAAGTAGTGCCATATTGCTGATTTTCACACGCGAGATATATCGACCTCAAACAAAAACGCTACAAAATCTTAGTGAGACTGTCGCGTTTCTTGCGGTTCATAAGCATCGGATACCCTATGGGAGTGGAGAAGGAAAAAGGGCAACACGTCATAACGACGTCTATGGACATCGGTAACCATCGAAAGTTCCAGCTATTTATTTGCACCCCCCATACTATAAAATTCGTTGTAAAATTTGCAATATTGTTTTCAATAACAATTCTTTTTTACCTGCCATGTCCGCTGTATCAATATCAACCTGTCAGCGGGTGGTTGTCGCCAATAGTTATGGGAGCAATAACTGCGTGCAGACCTGATATCGGAGGCTGGATTGAAAAAAATACTAAAATCAAAATGTAAGCTGTTACATGGATTATTAATAACAAAATATTAAGAAAGAAGAAAGAAAGAAAAACATTTATTTGCTCACACCACGAGAGACAGCAATAACAAATCATAAGAACAGATTAAGATATAATGACAATAACAACATTAGGACAAAAAAAAAACATAAAAATAGCCCAGTCCCAGTCCAGTTGAGTGGCAAAAAATTTTGATTCGGCAGATGCCAAGTCTCATGGTAACCATGGCACCGGTTTTCAACCAGACCAGCAAGATGATGATGCGTCACCGATGTCTCTGGGCCCATCCGCTGTCAAATAAAATTATATTATATATTTATAACACACAAATGAAATTAAAATAAAAAATATAATATCTTACTATATTTATCTCTGTTCTAGTTCTGTCTCTCTCTGTTACGATTATTTCGATTACGATCACAAGAATAAAAAAATCGATTTCGAATAGATCTTGACTGTGAAACCTTTGTCTGTATATAACAAAACTAAGTGTCGTACGTCATAATATATTTGACAGTATCACATATCGCGAATTACGGAAGTTTTAGCATTGAGTGCATAGTATAGTGTGGATAACGTTTAATTGCATCAAAACAATCAAATCTTATGCATATTACATAAAAATATTAGCGTCCTGCACTTCTCCTACACATAAACTATAATAATAATATCTGTAGATTTATCACACCACGTTTGCCTAGTCTTGTGGTAAGTACCGTAAGGACTTGTGTTACAGGTACTAGACAACGGAAATATATTTGATATTATATATTAATAAATTAACTGTAAATTGTTTGATTGGCTGGTAGAGATCTCTAAAATAGATAAGCTCACCCTTGTACTTTTCTTAGTACTTTCTCCACCAGTGGACCGATAAGGGCTGATAATGATGACGCTGATGATAAAATGGCGTAAATATACGAAAGGAATAACAGCCAATGAAGTTCCAGGGTCCAGTATAAATTTACCTACTTTTTATCCTACTTATTAATTTGACTTTAGATATTGTAATGCTTACTCAAAAACCAATTACAGAACTCCATTCAACAAGGATACACTAGGTTGTGTTTCCACAAAACAAAAGCGCGGGAGACAATAATAAAACATAATGTATTTTCCACATAATGGCCAAGATATTAAAAGAGTAATTTTTCATGCCCCAGCAAGATTAAAAGAATTTTTATTATAATAGCAGCTTTACCCTTATGAGACAGCTTCGTGACAACGAAAAATTAACTTGCCTTAGATACTGTTGACACTCAAATATGCATTATAATAATAATCAACACGTTTTGGATTATTGAAGGGGAGCAGACGAGTGTAGCTATTATATTTTGCTACTTATCCAAGGTCATTTATGTCGATACATAACTGCGCTATTTCTCATGGGCGTCGGCAGTTGTTGAAAGGCTTCCGTTTGTTCGTTTGGTCTTTTTTCCCCGTATACTAAAGAAAAAATCATCCCGGTATAACCACAAGACTGAAAGTTGCACGGATAAATCCGCGGGGCGCAACTAGTGAGCGATATGATACACCGCAATTACATGTAACAATAGATACAACTAATTGAGCGGGGAGTTGGCTACGAGGAACAGCTCCACCGTCAACTACCCTGTCTCCCCGGATTAATAGTTATATTGTACCCCTAAATATCTACCTGAGGCTGAAGCTACCAGAAGTGGCTATAGTCACTGATCTTTACATATGGTTAGATGATAAATATTGAAGAAGTTAAAAGAAAATAAAAAATAGGATTGTACTGTAAATACGCCTTTCGTTATAAATTAAAGATAAAAGAATTTTATATTCTAATCATATCCTTATTTTAATTGTGTTAGTCTTAGTTTGCTGTTTAGCAAAAAGGTAACACAACATAAAAACAATACATATTCACAACAGTCTCCCTATAGTACATCACAACATATGTTACAATCCTTAGAAAATATAAAATTATTACTTATTTATTTATAAAAGCTTACTCATATTTAGAGCATTTTTAAATTGTAAATTATAGACTGTCAGAGTGTAGTACTTGCTGTCTAAGTTATATTTTACTTCAGTACTTAGTGACTGGAAGCAACGATGAATATTTAAGTCTTACCGAAGTATACTATCCACTATCCATATTATGTAGTGTAAACATCAGCGACCTGAAGCCACTAGCGGCCGGCCGGCTCCAACTAAACAAAGTGTCATCGCAAATAGTTGACGGGGGATTCCAATTCAAATGAGATGGAATTATAATGTAGTCTGTCGATGAGTGTGTATGTTGTTTATATGCGATTTATTGTTTGTGGCGTCTTTACGTCATTTTGTTATCACATTCGCGTAAACACGCCATTTATTTAAAAAAAAAATACTACCTGATATGTGCTCTCCTCGCTGTATAAATCACTAATGGGATGGACTAGCTGCCGAGGTGCCCTGATGTTTTATAGTTCCAAGGCGAGGGTGAGGTGTACTGAAGGCACAATGACACATGCAAGTGCCATTATACAATAGCATTGGGCAAAATGTCGTACCGCAAACCCTACACACCACCGACCCCATCCAGGGCCGGTGGTGGCACATTAATACGTTTCCCCGAGTCACCAATAAGAAAAAGCTGACGGATGAAGCCTGCCAGTCCACAATGATGATGCTAAAAGGAAAATAAAACAGAAAAAATAATGTGCGAATTGCTCAAAGATGGAGCCATTTCATTTTACTCACATCGGGCCGCGGTTTTCACACATAAAGGTCTGAAGGGGAAATTTATTGTGGTGCTCCCAGGTTCACTTTGTATAATAAAACAGGTAGGTACTAAAATACACTTCTAAGTGAACAGTAAAGAAGTAATAATTACTTGGTATTAAATTGACTATGAAGATCTTATGACCCATAGCATCATGTGAAACATATAAAGTATATGTTTTTGTTTTGAACGGTCAGTAAATAGATTGTTCATGCTTTATTTTTTTGTTGTTTGGATGTACTATTTGAAGCCTTAATGATCCGTGGCTGTTTTATGTGTCCATTTTAATACTGCGTTGACCTCTTTTTCCTCTCCCATCCAATTGGCCATTAGGGGATTATGACTTTTGCTCATTCTCACTGCTGCAAGGTATTTTAACTACGTAAGTTACTATTTCATTGTTACCGCCGTAGGATGTATGTAGGAATGGCTTAAACAATTTTAGAACCGTATCGAATTTAATCCGAATGTGAGGAGTAGAATACTTGTAGACTATAACATTTAAGTTGCTTAACGTTCACAAATATATTCTTTCTTTCTTTCGTTACGTAGATATATGAAACGATTACAAATTTATATTGTACTTCGCTTCCTATCACATTAGTAGTTGATTAGGTGTAATGCAAGTTTGTTGACCTGGCGGGGAGTCGCTCTATGAGTGCCTATGTCCAGCAGTGGACGCCGTACGGCTAATGTTGATGATGATGAATTATTAGTAATTCTCTATATTATATTTCGTTTGTATAAATTCACACACCCAGGGTGTGTTCCAGAAAACCTTTCTCAATCCTTTAGCTGACAAGTACTAGAAAAACATCTTTATCTTTCCCTGGACTTGCAATAATTGTAAAAACTACTCTTATAAAACATTACAGACAAATAAATTGAATTATCTCAAATAAATTCTCCCTCTTAGTTATAGCCCATAACAAACACTATTTTTTATACACTATATATTTTGGGGGGGGGGGGCCTCTATAGTGTATAAAAAATAATGTTTGTTACGACAAACGAGAAATTGGAGACTTCAATTATTGACGCCCATGAACATCCTCATAATGAAGCCAATATTGTGCCCTCCTTTGCTCCTCTCCCCAATGGGCCACCGCTTACTCACAAACCGCACACAACGCAACACCGAAGATGTCAGCTTACGCCGGCGTCATGTGAGCGAGAGGTCACGCCGGATCAATTCCGCGGTAATGCAGCATTACACTACCTATTAATGATTTTCTTTCAGTAAGAGATAGTGCCATGATATTCATTTCACTGTATATGTATTACATGGTCTTAAACGTTACAAAATTTCACTTTGACATATTTTTTTTTTGGCATAAAGTATTCACAGAATATTTACCAACACTAGGAGCGCAGAAGGCGCTAGATAATTAATATTTAACTTGTAACTTTCAGATTCTGTTAGCTTATTGCATATTATACGAATATTATGAAAGGAGGTTTTATGCACAGGCTGTCATTAAGGTAAATTAATTCTTGAAGGTTCTGAAATTCACACAAACCGCACGAATATCGCAGTTCACGCCAATATGTCTGTGAGTTTGTTAAACAATACTCACATGTGTATTGGAACTACGTACATAGTAAGAGGTAGTGCCATGCTGCATTAGATCGGAATTGGTACCTCTCGCTCGCTTAAAACCGCCGTAAAGTGTCATCTACAGCGTCGCGTTTCGTGCGGTTTGTGAGTAGTCCATTGATGGGGAGGTGAAGAGGAGGGCAATGCATCGGAATAGTACTCTCGCTCTCAAATAAAAAATTGAAAAATCCCAATAACATTTTGGTACGAGCTGGAACTCGAAGTCACGTCTGTGGTTGAACATGCTTACAAATAATCCACGAGGTACTTTTACTATAGAATAGGCGGCAAACGAGTAATTAGAACCTTTTTACGACTAACGGCGACCATGAACATTCACATAATTACGACGCCGATGCGTTGCCCTCCTTCGCTCCCAATGGGCCACCAGCAACTTACAAACGCGACACTGGTGGTATCAATTCACGGTGGTATTATGTCAAAGAAGGTAAACACCAATGTTGCGGATCTCTAATCACGGACGGGCTTCTACTACAAGTTTGCTTCTTTACACTCAGAAAAACCTAAATTTGACGTAGCAACTCCACTCAAATAGGTTTTTTTTTGTGACTTATCTAATGATTTAGAATAGTACCCATATACGCAGTGGCAATGGGCTGACCATACACTCAGAGGAACCGATGGCTGGCGGGCCAGTAAGGTTCTGAAGTGGAGGCTGCGTTTAGGAGAACGAAGTGCTGGTCGATCGTTCTCCAGGTGGGAAGACGATCTCGGTGCAGTGGCCGGTCCGGGATGCATGTCCTGACGTTCATTGAGGGAGTCCTATGTTCTGCAGTAGACCGATAAGGGCTGATAATGATGATGATGACACAGTGAGTGTCCCAAAACAGTCCATATAAAGAAGTGTAATTGTCAAATTATGCACTTTGTAAAAACAACTTAAACACATGCACATGAGGTTGAATTTTTAAGGAAATATGTCAAAATTTTACATATGTTTTAAATAGAATCTGCATTGTAAAAACGACTTATAATCATACACATTAGGTTGATATTGCAAAAAAAACATGTTTACGTACATTGACGGATGCTTTAGAACGACAGTTCAGTACGAAATCGTATATATTGTATTTTTGTAAAACAATGGACTAATCGGCAGTTAACAGAAGATCGGTGGTCTTGGCGTTCATTGAAGTAGGCCTACGTTCAGCAGTGGACCGATGGGGGCTGATAAAAAAGCCACGTTACATAGTTAAAATACGTCATATTTACTATATTGGTTAAAGAAATTTTGAGAGAAAGAACCAAAAGTTGATGGAAACGGATCGTGTTTATTCTACTGCCTACTACTTTGGACTGCCTGGTGCTCTAGTGATAAGCACATTCAACCACAGTCGCGAGGTCCTGGGTTCGAGTCCCGTGTTGGACCAAAGTATTATTGGGTCTTTTCAATTTCTAATAACGGTCCAAAGTCAGGAAGTTTACGGTATTACCTTCCCGGGCCTCGGAGAGCACGTTAAGCCGTCAAACCTGCGCCCGATTTCTCTTCGGTCGTGTCAGATTGCTCGTCCCATTGGAATAGGAACATTACGGAATTAGGTAAACTTTTCCCTTGCTTGGTTTTGTCGGCCTCTACGAGAAAACGTTTATTACTATAATTTTATAATACAGGCTGCGCTTCGCTATTTACCCGCGTTAGATTCTGTGCCGTCGAAATATCGACACACAGAGTTAAAAATGATTTACTACACACACACACACACACACACACACACACACACACACACACACACACACACATCACACACACACACATACATACACACACACACACACACACACACACACACACACACACACACACACACACACACACACACACACACACACACACACACACACACACACACACACACACACACAGCAAATTTCATAACACTCAGTTGTCAGACCACACACATCTTCACCTGGTTGCGAGAATTATGCGGATGCTGTTCTTTCACCGTACACAATGGACTTTCGTAAAATGGAACGCGCTATATAAATTTGAAGCAATGAGTTTACTCATAAATCTTTATTAAAGAATTACACATTCAAAGGTCTTTCTTGTTCACGGCATGATTTGTTAGGAGAGATGCAAAAATCAAAGATTTTTCGTACACAAATCCCGGGAAATTTCCATATCTAAATGGAAAACCGACCCGAACAATCAATTTATCCCCCAATATCCTCCAGCGGTTTATAGCACCTGTACAATAAATATTTATACGTTTCTGTACGTTTGCTTTTTTGAAAATTTAAATGCACGAGAATAACAAATATTTTTTTATATATACTTTAAAGTATTTGCATCATTATCAGAAAACTATTTTTATTTTATTTAAGTATTCTCTTGGATTCGACCAAAAAAGTAAGACATAATATTGATAATTGTGCGTTGAAATCTATCGTCAAACGTCCTGAAAAGGCATTTATGACCTAACTAGCAGTGCTTCAAGGTTTCGCTCGGATCCCGCGGTAGTTGTCCATAATTTTTGCAGGTAGATTAGGATTTACATTGAAATTTTTCTTCATAATTTTACTAAAACATTGAAATTTATTATATATTATTATATATATAATAATATAATAATAATATCTGTGGACTTATCACACCTCGTCAGCCTAGCCCATCTAGTTACAGATACTTGACAACGGAAATATATTTAATATTCTTTTATGAATTTAAGAAATTTTATATATTTAAGATTTTTATTATAAAAATAGATATATAAACATCCGTGACCTAGGTGGGATTCGAACCCGCGACCTCTGGCGTAACACGCGGACTTAACCGCCACGTTACCAACTGAGCCTCGTCGGCTATATACTATGTATATGCTATACATAGTATATAGCCGACTATATATACTATATTCAGCACAAGTTTAGTGGACTTCTTATGATAAATTCATATAAACTAATAAACACTCAAATGTTTCCACTTAATAATATTATTGAAGTATTCACAGCAATACTTCTATTTGTTTTAGTGTATGTCTTGATACGTTTGTTATAGCGTCACTTCTCTCATCGTCGTGTCTGCAAAATGGCGGAATAATTTAAAAGACGTAAATGTGATACGTGTTCGAATAATAAAATATTATATCAAAGACGAGATGTGAACGGATTATATCCTTTGACTCGTCCTGTCATTGAGAGCGAAAAATATAACTGTAAAGTCGTATCTGCAAAGTGTGGTCATCATCATCATTATCAGCCCTTATCGGTCCACTGCTGGACTTAGATCTCTCCTAATGAACGCCAAGACGACCGATCTCCTGCTACTCACATTCACCCCGGACCGGCTACTGCACGCAGATCGTCTTCCCACCTGGAGAACGGTCGACCAACACTTTTTCCTAAACGCGACCTCCACTCCAGAAACTCACTGGCCCATCTACCATCGGTTCTGCTGAGTGTGTGACCAGCCCATTGCGACTTCGCTGAACTTATTCGTCGCGTGATATCGGATACTTTAGTTCTCTCTCGGACTCTGTCGGACAGAGAAACATCCAACACAGCACGTTCAATACCCTTATGAGCTACTGCAAACTTGTGGACCAGTCCTAAATTAGGAGGCCTTGTTTGTGAAGGCAAAGAGTAGTGGGAGGTTTTCATATATTGTTTTGAATCTAACAACAGTCCCCTAATCGCCAGTTCCCTAATGGGGTAGGCATAGGAAACGCAGTGCCGCATATTACGATCCTTAACCTGTCTTCCCTCCTCCACACTCATTACTCTCTTACACGCCCGTACCGAAGACTCTTGATACCCTCGGACAGTACCCGATCAATATTATCCAATCGAGTATGTAAATTTATTTTTATACTATAAAGGGACAAACAGTTGGAACCTCTTGATGACTGATAGCAATAGACACATTATAGCTAATGTATTTGACGTTGCCCGAGGCCATTTAAGGGAGGGGGGGATGATAGGAAAGCATTGCGTCCGCGTAAAATCATGTGAACACCCATGGGCGTCGATAGTCATTAAAGGCACCGATTGCTCCTTTGCCCCCTTATACTTAAAAAATTGAAGAGAGGAAGGGATGCCTTCACTTAAGCCAACGGGGAGTTAAAGTCACAGACGCACCGTCACAACGTCACAAACGTGGTGGTGTGGTGTTAGCTAGAGGTGTATACCTCGTCATGCCGTCCCAATACAGCTGCAATGGATCAATAGCACTAACCGTTGTTGGACTGATGATGACCACAATTATTGTATTTTCACAAGTAATAATTCCACGCGTTTGTAAGATACATATCAAAGAGAAACGTGAGTGACTGGGTCCTTTGACGGGGCCGTATTATCTAAAGCGTAAACAGAAAGTGCCGAACCTGGAAATATGTAGCGCAAAAACAAGAATAGTTTTGTGTGGCGAAACGTCATAGAGTTTATAACATGGACGCTTTCGAAAGGTTTTTTCAATGTTTATTTCCGCGTATTTTTACACAACTGTGTCATCAGG
>JAFELO010000202.1:0-13240 GCA_017140195.1 Eumaeus atala
AGCCTTGTCAGAGCGAAAGGAGTTCTCCAGTGCTTATAGTACCTTAAGTTAAATGCACAGGTAGTTATCGTCTTTGTCTGGATATTAGGAAGTTGAATGCTGTGACTAAAAAATATGCTAACTCTAATATATATGTAAGTAACTATATTAAATGGACAGGGAAGCAGATAAGTCTTTCAGAGAGCTTAAAGTAAGCTTAGTTTCAGCCCATGTGCTTAAATGTCCCGATTCTAATGAGCCATTTCAGGTTTATACGGATGCAAGCAGTTTTGAAGTAGGTGCTATGCTTACTCAGACCTTTGAAGGTACAGTATATCCCGTTGCTTTTATGAGTAAGTCTCTTACTAAACAAGAACGTAACTATAGTATAACGAAACGTGAAACCTTAGCGGCTCTGGTCGCTGTTGAACAAAATCCAACCCCTCTGGTCGTCTAGCAAGTTGGACTACTAGATTGACTGAATTCAACTTTGAAATTAAACATCGTAAAGGTACAAAAAATGTTATACCTGACGCTTTAAGTCGTTCTGTTCAAGTAGATAGCATATGCTCAATTCTAGATTATAAACGTTCGGATAAATGGTTTCTTAATATATATAATGGTTGTACTAATAAGCCTACATCTTTTCCAAATTTTGAAATAAGAAATCATACATTATTTAGATTAACAAAAAATAAAAATAAGTTAATTTCAGAATTTGATTGGAAAGAGGTCATCCCAAAAGTGTATCGTCAGCAAATTATCTCTAATAGACGTGTCACTCCTAGTGCAAGTCATTTAGGAATTTATAAAACACTGAAGAGATTAAATCTGCTTTATTTTTGGCCTAAAATGCATGAAGATGCAGCAGATTATGTTAATAAAGTGTTTGGAGTATAAGTCACAAAATCACTTACTATTAGGGGACATGGGTAGACCTAAGAAATGTGTGCAACCATGGCAAGTTATTTCTGTCGACATCTTGGGTCCCTTACCCACTAGTACGAAGCAAAATAATTTTATTTTAGTTGTCACTCGTTGTTTTTCATAATGTTGTTTAATTATTCCTATGCGACGAGCTTTTGCTAATACAATAATTAAATTAATTGAAGAATATGTATTTTGGTGGGGTTGCTCAAACTGTAATTTTAGTTAATGATCCTCAGTTTATAAGTAATAAGTGTATAATTTTTTTCAACAAATATAATTTACAACTAATTTACTCCTCGTTACACTCCTCAAGTAAATATTGTAGAACGTTATAACAGAACAATTTTTACTTGCATTTCAATAAATGTTAATGTATTTTTGCCTCAAATTCAGTTTGCCATTAATAGTGCCGTGAACGAGACCACAGGTTTCACTCCTTCATTTTTGGTGTATGGTAGAGAATTAACATCTTACACACTATCTTGATTTCGAAAATATAAATATTTTGACCGCGTGATTGCTATGCGAAACATTTAGGTACGTCAACTGAAATATTTAATCAAGTTCAGTTCCGATTGTATTATTCACACTTAAAAAATTCTGAAAGATATAATTTGCGCCGTAAATCGGTTGAATACAATATAGGTGATTTAGTCTATAAGAAAACTTATATCTTGAGTGACAAGGATAAGCATTTTACAAAAAAATTTGCTCCTAAATATATTAAATGTAAAGTTGTTGAAAAGAGGTCTTCTTTGGTTTATGTTCTGCAAGATTAAATAACGGAGACTTTGGAACTTGGCATATCAACGATTTAAAATTATCAGGATGTGTTTGTTATCCATGATAAATAGTTTTGCCTGTACTGTGACATGTGGTGTTGCTCTGCAACACTAGTTGATGTATTGTCTATGTGCATTATTTTGAGAATGTTCATCTGTATTACATCCTTAATATATAATGTATTATTGTATCCTATACTTTCGCATGTACTTAGTAGCTGTGAGATCTTATCTCTTTTTGAAAGGGCGAGGTGTAACAGACACTAACGCAATTAGCATGTTATTATGATAGTAGTGATTGTTTATCGAATATGAATGTACAAATACAGTATATGTGGTATACAGTGAACAAAATTTAACCATTTACAATGTTATTTTGGGATAATTGAAGTAACGAATTTTCATGCGGGCTGTAATGCTAATAATAATTCTTTTGCATTTAGTATCAGATGCTTAAATTTGAGTTTTGTTTTAGAGGTTTTAGTAGTTTTTAAATTTAGCAATTACATTTTTGCTACAATTATTTTATAAAAAAGTATATCTGTCATCTTTGACTGTGATACTTAAGGTGTGCTCAGTGTCGAAGAAATGACACTTTACGTTTTTTCGTCGAGGAGGACGGAATCATTTGTTAAAAGATGATAATCGAATAGTATTTTTCTTCTCCGTCCGGAAACCTATATTTTCCCGAGAGGTTGCCGCGAACGCGAAATACCGGCGTAGTTAATTTGAAATATTTATATTACATATGTTACATTATATACATATGTTTCATATCTTATTAAGTCTTTATTAATGTTAAAATATCTTCATTCTCTTATGTGTATATTGATAGTAGTAATTACATGATCTGTATTGCTATTAATTTGATAGACCGTATCAATAATGTTTCACTTTGAATAGTACGTGGCATTCGTGTGAAAGTTTGATGTTATATTCTATTCAATTGTAACAGAGTTTATATCGTGCCTGATTTTAGTTGGCTCATGAAGCCAAGAGAATGGGACAAAATCTTATTGATTGTGTGTTCCTTTTCAGAGCCCTACTCCTTTTCTTTTTCCTTTTTTTTTTCGCATTTCCGTTTTTAAATTTGGATGTAAAATGAAGATGAGATATCAGTCTAATCTTCAACTATTGAAATTGAGGATTTAGGAACAATTATGTATATATAAACGACCATCCAAGTTGCAGACGAGATTAGACTTCATACCCTCACCTTTTACTAACCCTGATTAAATACTGTATGAATCTATTGTTCGTTCTTGTAGTATCTTAAGTTTGTTAATGACTGTGAATGTGGTAGGACCATAATTAAATAAATGTATCTTAATAAACTTCTAACAGACATTAACCCCCATTGTTGACCCTTTTATATAATTAAAATTATCACAATACCAGAAATGGCACCAATTACCGATGTATCGAACCCTTTCGTATTTATATTTAAAAATAACAAACTACGCGGAATAATATTTTGACAAGTTCCGACTTGCTCTATTCAGTAGCCAATCGCGCGCTTGCTCTGAGTTTAAGGCCTGCGGATAAATTTAAATTATATATTTTATGTGACGTGTGCATTCATAACAGTGCTCTTCATACAAAATAGTGGAGATTCAATAAGTGTTCATGTATTTTGAACACACGATTACAAACGTACAATTACTTCAGATGTAAATGAGATTATTGTTTGTTTGTTTTCATGTACTTCTAGTTTTATTTTGCGACACTAACTGCGTTGAAATATTAAATAGACACATATTACCATTTATAAATAAAATTCGCGCTGTTAGGTCCTTAAAATGGTCATGCTCATCTTAATCCAAGCGAACATCGGTAACAGATGAATCAGAAGGTCCAGACTATTTGCTTATTGTAATTGTTAATTAATTGTCTTAGTACCAAGTGCTCAACTATTTTACTCCTCCTGTATTATAGAATACTAATATCTAATTCCGCGCTATGTAAAATCCACCAAATCTTCGTCACTTTTTAACAAACTGTAGTATTCAAAATTTGGATTTGTACTGGCTATAAATAAAATCCAAGTAAAATAATAATAATATTTGTGGACTTATTATGTTATTTGTGCTTTATTAATTTGATATTTTTGTAGCAAGTACTTTTAAATTCGCATTTGATGATTGCTGATATCGTTTATTCAATATCATAACATAAAAGATGTGGTGTTTTTTGTTATGATATTGAATAAACGGTTGCTGTAGGACGGATTTACATTTATAAAAGTGTGATACAGCATAAATTGACGCACTATGCATCAGTAATAAATATATGACAACATATTAACGACGGTTATAGTATCTATGCTACATTTCAGCTGAATTGGCCGGTGGCCCGTTGACGAGGATGGGGCGAAGTACAGCAAGGCATCTACAGGATCATTAGCCTTGCAAATATCAATTACCCGTTTGTCCTCGTCAATCAAAAAAAAAATTGTCGGATTGATTCCGACATCGATAGGCATATCAATTGACCACTCCGTACGCGAGTGTGTAGGTAGCTACCTCCTATGCAGAACAGGACAAATTTGCAATAAGAGCCATTTTTTTTGGTTAAAAGTGAAAAATGCGTAAAATTTTCAATAAAATGATAATTTCATTATTTTTTCAGTTAAAACTACTAATGTTGCGGGGATATTTTGCATTGTAGTTTATAGAGGTACTATGCAGATTACCTATGCACAAAAAAAAATTGAGTTTATTTCAAAATTATTGCGATGACAATCAAAAATATAATATAGGATGTCAAATTATCGTCAATTTCAAAAAATATTGATAACATAAAACAACTGAGATAGATTTTTTCCTACCTAGGGATACCTATTCGCATCCCATGGTTCCCACTTGACGTGGAATTTTGGAACACCCTTTGTAGGGAGCAAACGAGCGATCGGAGCCTTACTACTACTGACGCCCATGAACATCGACAAAATTACCATTCCGATGCGTTGCCCCTTCCTCCTAACCAGTAATAGGCCACCGGCTACTCACAAATCGCATGAAATAAGACACCGAAGACGTAATTTTACGACGGTATCATGTGAGCGAGCGATACCTCCCCGGTCGTGCCGACTCAATTCCGCTGCAATGCTGCATGGCACTACCACTTATTTTTAGTGCGCTGTTCTCTCCCCATGAGCCAACGAATAGCAAACCGCAGGAAACACGATGGACTTAGGCAGCCTCTGACAAAATTTATAGAACTCGGTGATGGGAGACACGTTACTGCGACAAAAGATTTAAGGCTTCGGTAACAGCAGACGTCGGAAAAATTTAGACAGTGATCAACTTCAAATAAACAAGAAAAAAGAAAATGTTAAAACCAAAAGAAAACATTCTACGTTACATGAAAACAAATATGACCTAATACCGCTGTTAAACGTAAAATACGATAAAAATACTTTTACGGATTTTATCGCGGCTTGTTTCATTATTTAACTAGCCCTACGTTTTAGAAGCTCCATGGTCCATGTAAGGATCCATGGAAGGACCATGGTCACAGGTCCACCCGTAAATAAACCGCGATAAAATCTGTAGAAGTAGTTTTATTGTAATGAGCAACATTCGCGTAAACTTAAGACAATATATCTTTACCGTCTTAACAAGAAGTCTAAAATGTTTTACGTTAGAACGATGCTACGAACGATGTTTGTCGTAAATACAGAGTAACTAATAATGAACTGAGTAAGTATGTCATTAAAAGTTTGAGCAGCGCTCTGTCCACGTGAATACAGATGAACGCGGCGGCTGCTAATTACATCAAAACGATCTCATAACATTCAAGAAACACTAGCGGATGGACCGCATAAAGTATGAGCCGCGTTCTGTCTATGTGAATACCTATGATACCGGAGCTTACCTGCCAGCTGACACGGCTGCTAATTACTTACATAGTCTGGTTGTGAGTATGAATGAATGTGGGCGTCTATGATCACTTCCCATCCACTGTAGTCGTTTGGCTCATCAGCTATAGAAAGTCTTGGATGTTCTATAAAAAAAGTTACGTATTTTTTTTTTTCAATTTATTTTGTTATCTTATAAAATAGAATTTCCTTAATGTTTGCAAGTAACTTTTATGTGAATTTGGTCCATAATGTTTGATGGTGATGTTGCACACAAGAAGAGACAGTTTCGGCTACAATGATCCAGTATCGCAATAAACATAACCTCGCCATTAAACCTCCGTGATGCGTATAAATATACCCGTGGCGGAGTTCCATAACAAGTGGTGCAGATTGAATCAAAGATTGTTAGCCTAAACTGTACGGTGCCACCAAGTAGGTCGTAAATACCTGTCTATGTTTTGCACTTCGTCACAAAATGACAAAAAACCTCGTAGCTGACGACTAGTTAAACAAAAAAAAAAAAACAAAAATATAAATCTTTTATTCCAAATTAATCATTCATATACACTCGACATCTCTTTTCGATTTCCAGTATTATGCTACATCGCCATTATAAATCTAGTCCCAGCCTGCGAATTACCGACGAACGAGTTCAATGATACCACTAGTGCTAGTTAGACTAGTTTGTGATAGGCGAATTCCGGATAACCCCACTGCGGTTCAAGCCTTGCCCAGAACCCAGACACCTTGGGCGAAGCCAACTGAACCTAGGAGGCGGGTCCCCCTCTTATGATAGGGATGGCACTATGATGTGTCGCGAGATCCACACACCACTGCACCCCACATAGCTACATAGGGCCAGTGAAGGCGCGTAAATGCGTTTCCCCGTGTTAAACTATATTTTAACTTTAATACTTATTTATTTATTTATTTCAACACTGATCGGTCTATCATTATGGTTGCTCAATACGATAGATTAGGCCATAACTATTTATTAGTTTTAGTAACTAAACAACTAGGTATCGATACAAATGAAATCCAATACAAGATTCATAACATAGTCACGACAATAATAATTAGATATTTAGGAAAGAGAAATCACTTAATAAATATAAAAGCGATCTTTAAATTAAACTAAAATTTACAATTTTAATCAAATAATAATATAAAAATTCTAAATCAACATTTATCATATAATTACAAATCATTGGAACACAATATAAACACAGTTACCCTCGTGAATTCATTCAATGAAATATATGGTATATCCCAAGCAAACCGAAGAGTGAGGCTTGTATACCTGAGTCATCTATGAAGGAAATAATTGTTATTGACAACCAGCTCTCAGTAGCAAAAAAGTTTGCAGCGAATTGCTCGTTCCCGCTGAAAGCCCACTATTTCATACGTCAGCGGCTATTTTATTTCTATCGCACCACAAATAGTAGTTTTAAAAATCGTCCTATGTTTGTGATAGATTTTAATCTCTCTATTCATTGAGGGCCCACATTAAATATCAATTATTATTTTTAACACGGATTTTGCAACCGTGTGGACCAACGGGGAAAGGTCGTATGATTATATCAAATAAACGCCAACGCATGAGACGTCAGTGGGTCTACCTCGCACCGGCCCGGTTCAGTTGCAAGGCGGATTTAACACTACATCTGCAACGAAGTGTCGTACACATGTGACAGGACAAAACATTCTTACTAATAGAATGTGCATTTCCTTTTTTATTAAGGGGGAAGACGAGCAGCCGGAGCCTTTTAAAGACGACCGACCCCAGTATTCATATGCATTATGCACAAACGATACTTTCTGGCTTCATTCTGTTGATCGGCCACCGCGCGACTCATAAATCACTATAAACCCGACAGATGTCACTGCGGCGTGTCATGTGAGCGAGCAGCAGCCACCTGGGGAAACGTGTCAGACGCGTGCCGTATTCAAAGTAACCAACAAATAAAAACTCATCATATTTACAATATTAGTATGGATTTAATATGTAACGTCATAGAGAGTATCTGCATTCCTCGTACCGCTCCAGCCAGCGCCGGCCGTTAGCGGAGCGGTTCAGCGGTTCCGAGCAGCCGTACCCGCCGTTACCGTTCACCATCATGTAGTCGTAGCAGTCCGTTACACCGTCACCGTTGCAGTCCTGCAAACGGCTGTTTTAGGGAACAAGGAAAACAAAAATAAAGGAAAGAAACTTTGCCAATAAAAAAAATTGGGCAATCAGTAACATGAGCCTCACATTCCCAAACCTCTCCAAGTACCCGAGTGTGATGTTCCTAGCGCAGCCGCAGCTCCTGGCGCAGTCCTCCCGAGTCAATCAGTAACATGAGCCTCACCTTGACAAACCTCTCCAAGTACCTGAGTGTGATGTTCCTAGCGCAGCCGCAGCTCCTGGCGCAGTCCTCCCGAGTCAATCAGTAACATGAGCCTCACCTTCACAAATCTCTCCAAGTACCCCAGAGTGATGTTCTTAGAGCAGCCGCAGCTCCTGGCGCAGTCACAGGAAGTTACAGAGGTCGCAGATTGCAAGTTGGACGTGCCCGATATGTAGCATCTCCAAGCTCAAGACCTACTGCTGAACACATATCTCTTGAAATGATAATGCCTGAACTGCGAGACGTAAAGAGACATCTTGCAAGCCTCCCTGCCTTGGTGGCGGAGATGCGTGCCAATAAGGGTGACATCATCGAACTAAAAAAATCTTCCGTATTTACTAGCTGTAGGGTCGATGACGTCAATAACGGACCGCTAGAGGTGGAGCGTCAATTTTCCGTATTAGAACAAGTACAGGAGAGATTGCTGCTCACAGGTGAATTTTCCAGACTTTACGGTGAAATTCAGAGTAGAGATCAACTGAGTAGGCTCAACGATGTCGAAATAAAATGAGTGTCAATGAAGAAAAATGAGAACCTTTTCTCCATTGTCGATACCCTTGGGAAAAAAGTTGGGCATGAGGTTTGAAAATCCCACATTAACTACATCGCCCGGGTGCCTATACCTCAATCGATGGACAAGAATATAGTGATCTTTTTTTGAAAAACAGGTACACTAAAGAGAACTTTGTAGCATCAGCCCGTGCCGAAAAAGTCATCCATGCTTCTGATCTGGGATACCCTAATAGCCAAGTACGCATATTCGTCAACGATCATCTGACACCTCACATTAAGTCCTTACTAACAAAGGCTAAATCCCTTGCAAATCCAGAGAATACCAGTACGTGTGAGTGAAATTACTGAAAATCCATCTGCGTAAGAACAACACGGCGCATGTGCTTATAATTCGTACGGAAAATGATTTAAAAGAATCATTTAATATGTTATTAAGCTAATTCAATGTTATATTTAACTTATTGGAACTTTAACTTTATCCAAACGTTTCGTAGGATGGCTTTATTAGTTAGTTACCAATATTTTTTCAAACAATTAGAATTATTATTTTATAATCATAAACGGTTGACAAAACCTGACTTCGAAAACTGGGTAAGTTGCTTCTATTGTTTATATCGGCACAGTTCGGTTAAATTTCGGCCACTTGTCAGCGATGCACGGTTTATCTCGTTCACGCATGTTAAAATGTTAATTGCCGAGGACTGTTCACTCGCTCGCATGCTCCACGCGTACAATGGGATATAGCTTGCTCACAAGACTTAATATTTTTAATTCTACTATCCACAATTGTCATTTTGTAAACGTAAATAATTTGCTTTGTTATTACATTCATAATATTATAATATTTTACCATTTGATGTTTTTTAGAATAGTATTTGAACACTGGTATATAATTCGATAAGTTAAATGTATATTATCAAAACGTACGTGGTCTGAGAACCAAAACGAATATTTTTTGTAGAAATTTGTCTTTTTAACTACGATTTAATAATCTTGTCTGAGACTTGGTTAAGGGTGGGGGGTTCTGAACGTAAGGCTTTTTGATAAAATGTAGATGGCGCGGCCGCAACTACAGCGCTACGGGACAGTCACGAGGAGGTGGTGTCCTGATAGCCACTCGCCGGCATATTCCTGTCTCGTTACATGTAAATTTTCAATCCAGTGCAGCGGACTTATGGTTGACTGTTTCCTTAGGTCGCAATAATGATCTTACATGTCTGCGTATTATATCTTTGTGGCTAAAATCGGGGCTTAAATTTTTCACAGCAACTGAGTAATTGTCTCACAAAGCTTGACGAAATTATGATGAATAATCGGAATGGTAGGTACCTGATTGCTGGTGATTTTAATATGAGTTCGATAGTGTGGCCCATTAACTCGGATGATCCGATCGTCACTGAATCGCTATCTCCAAGCGAAATCGCCTTTATAGATAATATAAACACACATGAGTATGGGCAACACAATCAAGTTTTGAATACGTTTGGAAAAAATCTTGACCTTATACATTGGCAACCGTAGCCAAGCAGTAGCTATCAATAGTTGTGTCTCTAAATGGTTACCTATCCCTAGCAGCGTCGCCCAGGGCTCCTTACTCGGCCCTTTATTATTTAATATATTTGTGAATGACATCAATCTGTGTTTCTCCTCGTCGCAAATACTTTGCTTAGCCGACGACATGAAGATATTCAGGTCAATTTCTACCGAATTACTACACTGCCTCCAAAAGGATCTGCTTAGACTGGAATCATCTAGCTTTGGATCAATTGAAATGCTCTGTGATGTTATTTACCCGCAAAATTTAAAAAAATAACGTATAACTGCTGTTTGAAGGGCCAACAACTAGTCAGGAACCCGACGATTAGTGGTTTAGGAGTTGTTCTTGACGCTAAACTAAATTTTAATGCTCACGTTGATGCCATCATTTTTAAGGCTACCAGAGCACTTGGATTTCTAATGCGTAACTCCTTATATTTAAATAAAGCAAAAACATTTAATTATATTGCACCCTTGTAAGGAATAGAATATGCATCGCAAGTGCGGAATCCGAGGTATATGCAATACGTAAATCTGATTGAACGCATCCAAATAAATTCGTGCAGTTCATTCCGTATTAACCAGCGATTAACAAACACCAATTATAATGACATTTGTCGCCAACACCACCTTCTTCCCTTGAACCTTCGACGGGAAATTGCTCATATAATATTTTATTTCTTATAAAGTTACTAACAATATCATAGATTGTACTGACCTGTTATACAAAATTTCGTTCAAAATATCTGTCAAGTCGAGCCGACATCGTTTTCCCATCCATGTGCCTGTCACTAAATCCTACTATCGACAGTACTCATTTATGGGCCGAGCGAGTAAGCAAATAAATTCAATTTGTTTAAATGAGGATTTAGATATATTTAGCTCGAACTGTGCTTCGGTTAGGAAATTGTTGACCGATTTGCTCTATAACTCCTTATTTTAGGATATTGAGAACTGTACGTACTTAAATTGTGATGTTATTTATATTGCGATGTCTTACGAACTTATTATTTAAATAAGCTAGTTTGATTGCTAATAACCATATGGATGCATATGATTTAAAACGACCTGTTGCTAGTAGTGAGAACCTGTAATTGGATTTAAAATGTTTAATCTGTTTTTATAAGTGTTGTAAGCTGTTCGTTTTCCTGTAAAATAGGCAATGAAATAAAATGTAAACATGAGCCTCACCTTCCCAAACCTCTTCAAGTTCCCGAGTGTGATGTTTCTAGCGCAGCCGCAGCTCCTGGTACAGTCCTTCCGAGTCAATCACTAAAATGAGCCTCACCTTCCCAAACTCTACAAGTATCCGACTGTGATGATTTTAGAGCAGCCGCACCTCCTGGCGTAGTCCTCCCGATTCAATCAGTAACATGAGCCTCACCTTCCCAAACCTCTCCAAGTACCCGAGTGTGATGTTTCTAGCGCAGCCGCAGCTCCCGGCGCAGTCCTCCCGAGTCAATCAGTAACATGAGCCTCGCCTTCCCAAACCTCTCCAAGTACCCGAGTGTGATGTTTCTAGCGCAGCCGCAGCTCCTGGCGTAGTCCTCCCGATTCAATCAGTAACATGAGCCTCACCTTCCCAAACCTCTCCAAGTACCCGAGTGTGATGTTTCTAGCGCAGCCGCAGCTCCTGGCGCAGTCCTCCCGAGTCAATCAGTAACATGAGCCTCACCTTCCCAAACCTCTCCAAGTACCCGAGTATGATGTTCTTAGCGCAGCCGTAGCTCCTGGCGCAGTCCTCCCAGGCTGGAGAATAAAACGTATAATGTAAAATTTTGTGCAGATGGTGTTGTTTGTGAGTCTCCAGTTGTCAACTGGAAGGGAAGCTGGCTTATTGCCCACGGCAGCATAATAATTAAATATACGTGCGGAAGGCTATGCGCGTAGTTGCCCATCTCAACGCTCCGTATGGCGGTTTCCTCCCTTATATAAAGGAAAATGATTTTGAAGGCTATGATAATTTTATCTCACACCATGATCTCTATGTAGTCGTGACCGATCCACGGAGGAAAAGAAATCATTGTGGTTAGTGCTGTTATCGTTATGTACTGTGATGACTGCAGTAAACTATTAGGGCATATGAAGTAAAACAGCCGATATAACACTATCAGGTTGTATGAATTGAAACAACTGACGCCCAGAAACTTCCCAAGCTATTTCTCTACACGGACAGTTCTGTCTGACAATATTTTTTTTTAATATAATGTCGTCCTAGTAGAACTTCTGCCACGGTGCTCTGTAGAGACTAGCCTATTCTCTATAGAGGCCAGGCTAGCCTCTATGGACAGTTCCCTAACTGCACCGGACATGTTATAGTGCACAAGAGTGTTCCCTCATTCTCCTATTCCTATGAAACGGCAACACGACACGACCGGAGAGAAATCAGGCACAGGGTCGTCATTAAATATTTTTATATGCCCATAACACTTTGGTCCGACTCGGGACTCGCTCAAGACGTGCGGTCGGGACGGAGGACCTCAAGACTGTGGTTGAATGTGGTCATACCACAAGACCGCGTGGCAGGCAAATTTTAAATATAATGTTAATGCTAACAGCAGATACGGAACATCGCCTACGCCATCAGCTCGACGACGTCCACAGCCTAATGTGTGGTGTTATTTTCCTTTTGCTAATGAATCAGTTTACTTTTTTATATTATTTTTCCTGTCATTGTGCTACTTTGACAACAGATATTCTTGTAATCTATATTATATTTATTAAATAACATTTGTTTGTGAGACTGACCATGGTTCCTTTCCGCGTCATCTTCTGGCAGTGTGACCCGGCCCGAGTCGATCCAGTACACGTGGGAGATGTTGAAGGGCCCGCAATAGCCACCCTGGCACGTCGCGGACTGGTCACATTTGGTAGACACGTAGCACAAACACCGGAAACACGCTTCTGACAGGTTCGGCAGGTACACACCTGAAGAAGCAAGCTACTTTCTATATCATAGATGGAGGCGTGAAGCGTATTAAAGATGCGCATAGGCAATACGCGTCGCAATCTCTCTGATGGGCCACCGAGCCACTATACTCAACTTTATAAGAGCATGCGCGCGCGTGCGTGCTTATTTGCGTGCACGTTTGTGTGTGTGTGAATGTTTATCATAAATATTCCTCTCGGAGCCCGACAGAAAATATTGATGACACCAGTACGCGTCGCTTTAAAGAAATACATCACTAACCTTTGATTACTTTTACGCAATTAAACAGGATGTACATCTTCGTTTAGCATCTAATAGT
>JAFELO010000202.1:13313-26816 GCA_017140195.1 Eumaeus atala
AAAAGCTAAGGCTTAAGCACCTTCCAACTAAGTTGATCTTAAAGATATAAGTGCCTGCTTGCACGCACGATGTAGTAATTTTGCCCGTAGTTCGTCAGCGCAACTGGTATACAATTTGTGGATTAAATCTCGCCTTTGATGGAACATTAAAGGAGAACTTGGATAACAGTTCAGGGCAGTCGATTTTATTATTAAGGATTTTCATCAAGAAGACACTATCCGAGATGTCTCTCCTATTTATGAGTGGTAACAAATTATAATACTTCTCACAGAGTTCCAGCAATTTTTCTGACTGATATGGAATTATTTGATGGAAACAAATATATTTTTTTTCCGGCCAACATATTTTTTATAACACGGATTGCATACCTGTGATTCATACTCTAGGTGGGTTCTGGCATAAGTACAATATAGAATTTTTAATGTCCTAGGTTTTGTGAAATTTTTAGAGAGTCTCATTATAAGCCCCAATGCCCTACACCTTGTTAACTATTGCACAAACGTGAGGTTCGAATGATAACTTTGAATCACGCCAAAACTCTAAATCATGAATGCAATTGCATCTAGGAAGTAATTGGGTGCCACGAGTATATGTTGTAATGTTAGTTGGCCGCCGACGTGAGTACGTTCACCACCGAGAATTTTACGGGATTGAGGTCAAGGTTTCTTAGTCGATAAAAAAGTATGTCAGCATGGAGTGCAATGCTATCATCAGTTGACGATACGGTGGTATAAATCTTCACTAGCAAAGCACACTATTTGAGATGACTTGAGACATGCTTCAGTATCGTTAATGTAAACCGTGAATAATAATGGGCCAAGCAATGAACCCTGAAGACAACCACTCAGGATAGGAACCCAACTAGAAGTGTAGTTATTGACAACTACAGCTTGAGATCGGTTATTCAGATAGTAGGGCATCTAAGTAAGTCACCGTGGATACCCATGCAACACAATCTAAAAATAAGGATGTTATGGGATAATCGGTCGGAAGTATTGCTGTAGTCTATGTAGACTACATCAACCTGTTTGCCGTTGTTCATAGCATCAGTGATATATTTCATCATTTAGTAGAACAAGGTTTGTAGCAGTCGACCTCCCCTTTAAAAAACTGCACTGGTGGGGACTAAATGCATTTTTAGGGCCGAATACACCTGATTGTAAATGACGAATTCAAAGATTTCGGTGATAATGCATAATTTCGATATGGGTGTTATAAAAGCAGATTTCCATAATTTGGCCACAGTACAAGTTAATAGGGATTTTTGAAAAAGTATTGCAATGGGATGGGAAAGAGATTATGCGCGGCGTAGTAACAGTTTAGGCGATATATTATCAGGATCAGATGCTGTAGACATATCTAACGCGAGTAATAACTTATTAACATTCTCAGCGGTCACTAATGTTTTGGAAATTTCTGAGCATATAAGTGCTACAACAAAGTCGGGAGAAATATAATTTGAGTACAGGTTATTATCACTAGGGGAGGGCTCTAGAAGATAGCCTGGTATTTAGTATTTCAGATTCATAATTTGGATTACTAGACATAGCTCTAGATTTACAGCGTTGTTTCAGGAATGTCCAAAAAAAGTTTAGATTATCGTTAATAGAATGTTCAGTGCGCTCTAAATAATTCGCGCGGCATTTCGATTCAAGAATCTTTACTCTGCCGTGTAGAAGTTTAAGAGTTATTTTATGAGATATATTTCCATAGATTTTGAATTTATGGAATTATATGTATTTTCCTTTTATTGTTCTTATAAGTGCCGAACTATACCATGATGGGTAGGATTTCTTATTGAGTATTAGTGGAATATATTTATTTTGTAATTTTTCCAATGTTTGATTAAAAAAACACTACTGAATTATCAACTGAACGCCACCCAGATACATGATCCCAGTGGGTATTATTAACAATTTCATTAATGAACTGATAGTCGCCTTTATTATACAAATATCGCACTCGAGACACACTATCCAATATAGGACATTTAACAAGTGCCATGTCAATTAATAGTGCCGGATCAAGGCGCTCAACCACCTTCACAGAACTGGTGGAGAGGATCAATAATTTTACCAAATTAATTAACTACACCATTAAATTGGTTCATGTCAAGGGTGTATAGCTCATCAGTTAATAAGTATTCGTAATACGTAGTACGATTACTTGGGGAAAAGGATAGGTTGTTGGATTGTCTCCAGTCAATACCACTGAGGTTTAGTCTCCCACTATGAGAAATATATCTGACATATTATTGACTACAGAATGGTTAAGTTTTGTAAAAAAAAAAAACAATTGTGAGGAAAAGGAAAGACCCAGACTTTGCTTACACAAGTAAAAGACGAGCAAGTTTGCGTAGGTGCGACATTTCGGTCGTCTTAGACGTAAAGTTACCCACAGATCTTCTGCTGTAGAGCAGAATATAGGTTGAGGTGTAGCAGGCAGGTCTCTGTGCGTAGCCATGAACACACCTCCACCACGAGTCTGTTAACCACGTCTCTGTCAAAACAATGATATCAATGAGTTATATAACAATTGTTGATAGCTCTCTATCAGCAATTGTTATATAACATATTTGATATCAGATTTGGTACGAAATTCACGTACGTTCTGGTAGAGTATATTCAATGTTGGTTTAACATCAACTGTCATTACGCCTATTTTGAATAACTAAATGTAGATTAGTATAATTAGTAAAAATAAAATAGAAGTAAGTAATCAATAAATATGTTCCAAAAAACGAAAAGTAAATCAAAAATAATATCGAAAAGTGGCGGTAAATCTCAAATCGGCCGAGCCTAAACAAGTTTCAAACAGCATAGAATAAACATGAAAAACGAAGCAATAGTGCCTGCGCGCAGGAGCAAGCGAGATAGGTATATAGTAATAAGTTAAAGCTTTAAAGTAAACAGCGCGATGAGAAGCGTTTACGAACTGTTTTTTTTTCGGAGGGACCTAATACTGGTTGGAGGCGCTTGTCCAGCCTCAATAGTTCGACTGACTATGAAGACTTTTGTGTCTTAAGGTTTAGGGAGATGATAGGGGGACATACCCCCTCTTTTCCCGCAGATGGGAAGAGATGTACCGAGTTGATTGTGGCCGTACCCTATAGTAATTATTTGGTACCGAAAAGGGGGAAGCGGTCCCCCTCCCCACAATAGTGTGGTATAATAGGTTTAAAGTTTGGCTTATCTGAGGAGGCCGGCCTCCTCACCCTCTGCGGAAGGGGTCGATTACAAATCAGCAAAACGCCGTATTCTTAATTAATTTGTTATTAGAGCTCTCTAAAGTCGCGTTATTTTATTTCTACCAATCTAAGCTCTCAACTTAAGGATTCGAACCCTGTCTTGTGTTCGTCAGCGGTGTGTGAGTTTGACATTCTGTCAATCATATGAGTCATAACTGTGTCACTATATGTAAGTTTTCATCGCTCGTCCGGTACGAGCGGTGTATATGATATTGGTTCTAGCAGGAAAAATCCATTTACGCACCATCCAGCCGACCCAAGGGGGCCTGAAGTGTGTGTCGGGCACAGGTCGTAAAGCGATAGCTACTACCGACTAAAAACTACTATCCGTTAGTTGGCCCTATTGGCATTTTACATGCGGGAGAGTGTCTTGGTGTTTCTTTGTTTGTGTTTTTGGACGGACTCAGCTACTGCTATCGCGATCGCGTCGTCGACGTCGTGCAATACGTGCTTCGGCCGACAGTAACGGGAGTCGGTTAATAACGTCGGATATATTTTTTATAGTATTCCGACGTTTGGACGATTAATTTATTTTTGTGATTAAAGGCACGGTCAAAGAACGTTTGAGACAGCTCTTTGAAGTGTCCTTTTATCAAGGTCAATTGAAAGTCACAAGTCGATGTTTCGGAAGTACCACGGGCATCCAGTAGCCATGCGTAAGAATCTTTTTTGCATGTGCGCGAATGCTGCACTGCAATACGACGAGATCGGTCGAATGCATGTAATATACAAAGTGAGCTTATGTCATGTTATGTGTATATAAGAGGATGGAGTTTAAAAAGGACTATGATGCCTTTTTCAGAACGTTATCTATGTGATTCTTGAAGCTCATCGACCTATTGAGAGTGACTGCCAAGTATTTCACCGTCTCTGCTCTAGGTATCTCGTTACCGTAGAGCAGGATGGGAGGCATGTTTCCTTGGCTATGCGAGGGGTGGTGTAGTTAGAAGAGTATGGACTTACTCTTCTCCGCATTACCCTCTATTCTGCATTTAAAGAACCATTCACCGAGTTCGGTGACGGCCTTTTGGAGTAATTTCGCTACGTATTTGGGGAGGTATCTGTTCAATGTGGTGTCATCCGCGAACATCGCCAGTTTGACGCTGGGCTGTCGCGGTATGTCGCTAGTTTACAGATTGAAGAGGATGGGAGAGAGAATCGATCCTTGCGGATAACCGGCTCTGAGGGGACGAGGGGAGGACAGGGTGCCCTCCACTCTGTAGCGGAACTGCCTGTTTGCTAGGTAGCTGTTTACGATCAGTATCAGGCAATCCTAACTGGTAAAGTTTGAAGATGAGGCCTTGATGCCAAATCTTGTCAAACGCCTTTGCCACATCAAAGAAGACAGCGCCCGTGCCGCGTGGCCGGCCCTGGCTTTTGAGTCCCGATAGTACGTACTCTGTGAGGCGGTGTACTTGTTGTGGGCAGCTGTGGCTGTCGCGAAATGCGAAATGCTACTCTATGAATAGGTTTTTCTGTATCATGGTTTTTAGGCGTGCGAGAGTTATCCTTTCATAGATTTTACCTAACGAGCTTATGAGCCTTATAGGCCGGTAACTAATGGGCTCCACCCGGGGGTTCCCCGGTTGATGTATGCCGATCATTATGGCTTCCTTCCATATGTCTGGGAAGGTGCATTGCGCCAGAAGGGCGTTAAAATGCACACTAGGAGGTGTATAATAACGGGAGGCAGCTGTTTCAGCGCGTTACTGATTATTCCATCGGGCCGGGGGCCCTCTTTGAGTAAAGGTTCTTTATTAGATCCTTTTTCGTCATCCTCTAGTACAGGTAATCGATTTTCGCGGTTTAGTTGTTGCATTTGAGCCACCGGTTCGGATTTCATAGCCCTCGCTAGTGGGCAATAGCCCGTATGAGACGGAGATTGTTCGCTGACGAAGTGATCCCATCTCCCGTTTATGAACTTGGGTATAACCCTTTTGACTTCTCGTCTTCGCCGCATTTTTTCGACGGATTAGGTCCCTAACATCGCCAGAGAGAGCTATACGGTCCTCTGGGACGGTGGAGATCACTCTTAACGATTCTCCTATTTTGCTTACTAGTAGTGCGGTGACTATGGATGCGGCCGCGATAGCAGCTTGAGGAGAGTCTATACTGTCTGGGATACTACCGAGTTCACTCGATTTGACGTTTGCTAAATTATCTTTTAGTAATTTATAGCCGATGATCTTTTTCTTTATTTTAATATTTCTTCTAGATCTATTATCTCCTATTTCTATTGAAACGGGTGTATGATCCGAGTTAAGCTCGTGTAACTTTTCAGCCGTCTTGTTGACGAGTGAAATGTTTTTAACCATTGCTATATCGATTGTACTCGGTGAACGTATAAACCCGTAACCCGTAACCCCGACCCGAACGTAAATTATTGTTCTTAGTATAATGGGTTGGGATATACGGAGTGTTGATGATGATGTTACGATCATCGACATATTTTCTAAGGACAGTCACGTGACATCACTCACTATTGCCCCAGATCATGTGGTGGGCGTTCAGGTCCCCAGCTAAAACTATTGGGTCATCTGCGTTTAAATTTTCGAAAATAACGTCAAGGTCGCTAACTAGAAGTGGTTTTGAACCTGACTGATATGCAGAGACTATGGTGATGGGCTGATGGCCCGTCATACATGGCTTGCATACGGATACTTCTAGATTTTCTAGAGGGTGCGGGTCGAGTGGGATACAATAAGGGACCTCTTGTAATAGATGACTGTACCCCCACGACGGGATCGGTTTCTGTCGTTTCCAACAATGTTGTAATTGCAAATACGCGGATTAGAGTGGCTTTAGGAACGTTTCCTGCACTAGAAGGATGTCTACTTTATGTTTCGGGATGAAATCCCGCAAAACTTGGATGTTCGATCTAAGGCCGTTTGCGTTAAACGATACTAGTCTTAATGAGTTAGGTTTTATCCTTCCCTTGGTAGCCATTTGTAGGCCTGGCGGGAGTGGCGCTTGATAGTCTCGAACAGCGCGTGATGGTTCTTCAGAGCCTGAAGCTTCTCAGATATGGAGCCATATGTATCTTTTGACTGTCCCAACAATACCGAGGAGCAAACTCGCTAGTGTAGAAGGGGTGTTCCACATTTTGTAACAATTATTGAAAATATAAGATGTATTGCAACTTTGATGTTTTACATACTTTTTAGCAAAGAACAATTGGAGAACATAAAGCATTTGTAGTAGTAAACACACTTTAGATAATTTTATTTAAATCAGATTATTTTCTAATTATAATAAGTTTAGAAGAATTATTCTTTAAAACATGAATGTTGCCATGCTTTACCCACACATTTTCGTAACTCTTCTCTTTTGTTATGACCTTGACCCTGGATAGAAGCTTCTTGTATTCTACGCTCAGAAGATCGTTGACGTAGATGCGTTGAAAAGCGCCATGAATTCCTTACTAGCGCGAGTAGCAGCAATGAAGTCTTCTTTAACATATCGATTTAAAAGCTTACAACTATCAGTTTCTTGTTTCAGTTAAATGTAGGAACTCTAGAAATGTAGTTGATAACGCTTTTCTGATATCTGTAATTAATTTTCCTGTCAATTCCAGTATAGAGAACAAGTTCTCACCTTTTATTGGTGGGCACTCCCTTGATCTCCACATTGTTTAAGCGGGATCGTTGTTCTTGCCATGCAAGGTAAAACTTCACCCTTGCCAGGTCAGTTTGTAGGTAGGTTATTATATGTATTTTATTCCCTAGTCGTAGTATATTGGAGTATGGCAGCCCGATATAGTCTCCGTACTACAATATCCATATAAATACTCTGGAACGCATACAGAAAAAATGCCTGAGAATGGTTCGCTCTCGTTTCAATTCAGTAAAATCTAATTTAAACTATGAAGAAAGGCTTGCGTATTTTAACGTATATTTATATTAAATTGTTCATTCGTCAATTGATTCCCCATACCTTCTTTCCAAATTCTCCTTTGACATAAAGTGAGCACAAAGAACAAATCTGTTTGCACTGCAGATTTACAAAAATAATATATCTTATTATAATCCTCAGGTGTAAATGGCTTGTTAATATAATAGTTTGCAATTGAGATTGGAATCCTTGATATTTTCTAACCTAACTTAAATAAGTATATAAGAACCTTAAAGCAAATATTATACAAACAATAATTAAACAATTTACTATCTGTTTAATTATAAAAATAAATAAAGTCTATATATTTTTTTTGTGTTGATGTTTTTATCTCTTGTTTCACTTTTTTTTGTTTTTTAATTTTTTTTGTGTTGGTTATTTTAATGCGTTCATCGTAATTAATACTATTATATGTACATTGTTTTTATGTGTACACGTATTTTAGGTCATAATCATGTTTTGATCTACAACTTTGTATTCCAATGATTTTTCTTGATTGTAATGTGTTTGGTGTATCAAATAAATAAATAAATATTACATCGTGCAGCTTCTCAAGTTCGACAACTTTATTTTCTACTATATATATATATATGATGTATATGACGGTGGCCAATATGTTGTTATGTTAACCTGTTTATTGCACGCGTAGATGTTCATTCTTTGTCTTAATAAGTTCTTTACGTGAAGACATAAATGGCTGTCAGCTTGCCGTACTGCATGTTCTTTACATGATCTGTTTAGCTGTAAGTCTTCCATGCTACCTAAATATATAAATAAATAAATTACCTGCACAGAATGACCACAGCGCCAAGGACAGAAGGAGCAGTGGAACCGCGGGGCGTAATCTGCGGTACATGCCTCTGTTAACAGTCTCTGCAAATATATCAAGAAGAAAAGATTCGTAGCGTACATTACAAACGAAACCATTTGGCGTCTACCGGAACCATGTGGCGTCTACCGAAGTCCATTGTGGTCCAAATAAAATAAATAACTCTTTGTTTCGGACCAGAGCCATAATGTTTGTCAGTAACATCTAGATACTTATTCTGCGTTAATAATTTATTAATTACATTTCCTACATCATTGTTAAAATTAAATTATATTTGTACATCATTATTAAAAAAAAATTACAGCTGATTTAAAATATTTGATTCTTACAATAGCTAAATTGATTTTATTATATTATTAATAAGCATTCGGCACGTGCCACCCTTAGTCATTTGTATGTTTGTCAATGCGTGAACCATGGAACGATGGTTCATGTACTGACAATCATACCTGTACGAGAACATCCTCATGGCTTAGTTTCGGTTCCATACCATTTATCCTGATGGGTTAAGGTTCTGGGCATTTGCCCCGTAAAAAAATATAAACATTCACACATTTTAGTGTTGTAGCATAAACCGTGGGGTTGAGCATATAGTTCGCAGATAGCCAACAGCTTAGATAAGCCACAGAGAGAGGCGCTCTGGAGCACCATGTCTTCCGCATAGCTAACAGTGATTAGACAGACTCTGTCAATATGGCAGCCGACACGTGTCGGGGGAGCTCCTTTATCAGAGCATTTACATAAAGGATGAACAGTTTAGGAGAGATTAGCCCCCCTCCTCCCCTTGCCTCTCCTCGCACCCCAGCCTATACGGCTCTGGCAGAGACCACAGACCACTCCTCGGTCGGGCGAGCACGACTCGGTTGTAGTAGTTCCATATGTCACATATTCTTCCGTATTTCAGATGTTTGAGTTCGACCGACGTCTAACGAGACAGAATAATGATTTATCCCACTAAGATTGTAACTGCGACAGTTCTTAACTATGGTTCTATTCTTTTACGCTACAGAACGATTTTTTTATACATGAAATGTTTTCTTCGTTCGTTGGAAATCTTATTCTGCAAACATTTTTTCTTGTTTACAATAAAAACTAGTGTGACGTTTCACAAGATTTACATTAAACGTGGTCGCCTGGATTTCTGTCCAACCGTTACGATGGTTGCTGTAAAGCTGTTGAAACGTCGCGGAAGTTAAATAATTAAATGAACCGCGATAAAATACGTAAGAGTGGTTTTACTGTAATTAATTACGTTCGTGTAAACTTAAGACATCAATATTTCGGATTTTGTTATTCTATGCTAACATTTGTGCTTATTTAATCATCTACGTGTATAATGTCGTTCCACACTAATATACACAGCTGTGTATATATGTATATATATATATATATATATATATATATATATATATATATATATATAATCATCGTCATTATCATCTCTCATCGGTCCACTGCTTAACATATGCCTCTTACAATGAACGCCAATGAATCCCGGACCGGCTACTGCACGGACATCGTCTTCCCACCTGGTGAATTAACCAACACTTGTTTTTCCTAAACGCGGCCTCCAGTCCAGCACCTTACTGGCCCATCTGCCCTCTGTTCTTCTGAGAGTGTGACCAACCCATTACCGCTTCAGCGAGCTTATTTGTCAAGTGATTTCGGATACTTTAGTTCTCTGCCGTATGACTTCGTTACGAATTCTGTCGGACAAAGTAACACCCAGCATATACTTAGCATTTAGTATTACAGATGCACATTACATAGGTTATGCGGGCGGATATACGTCTGTACGTCTGTCAGTAAAGTCTGTTTGTTTGGTTGCTCGAGCTGTTCCCCGGCACTACTATTCCGACAGCCAAGTAGGCACTGCTAGCATATATTGTGATCAAACTACGAACTGCCTTGCCGTGCAATAAAAGGCAGTTAGATACAAACAGTTCATTGGCCTCACAATGGATTATTCAATCTGTGCAATAATTACATTTATTATTTGTAGCACAATTGCTATACACAACACCAACAGAAATGCTTCCATCGCGCTCCGTGAGTGTTGCGAGCAAATGCCGCGACTCATGCTAGTTTTATGCATCGTAGGAGTCACGACGAAATTGGTTATTCTATCAGCCTCGTCAGCTCTCTGTAAGGCATATCATGCGCGATCGCAGTGTACTAATGCTAGTCTGATCACATAAATGTCGCACTTTCATTTCAGTACAGTTCCCTACCTTGTGCTATGAATGTCAGGTATGAATCTCACTGTATTTAAAACTGTGTGAGTCTTTGGTAGACAGAGTACAAACACGCATAGTCTCATAGTACAAGTACGTATAGTCTCATAGTACAAACACGTATAGTCTCATAGTACAAATATGTATAGTCTCATAGTACAAATACGTATAGTCTCATAGTACAAACACGTATAGTCTCATAGTACAAATATGTATAGTCTCATAGTACAAATACGTATAGTCTCATAGTACAAATACGTATAGTCTCATAATACAAATACGTGTAGTCTCATAGTACAAATACGTATAGTGTCGTAGTACAAATACGCATAGTCTCATAATACAGATACGTATAGTCTCATAGTACAAACACGTATATTCTCATAATACAAATACGTGTAGTCTCACAGTACAAATACGTATGGCCTCGTGGTACAAATACGCATAGTCTCATAATACAGATACGTATAGTCTCATAGTACAAATACGTATAGTCTCAATACAAATACGTATAGTCTCATAGTACAAATAAGTATAGTCTCATAATACAAATGCGTGTAGTCTCATAGTACAGATACGTATAGACTCATAGTCTAACCCTAGCTAAAAAATTACACCAGGCGGATGGGGGTCCGTTTGTCCTCAGTTTGCGTTAGCACAGACGTTAGCTACCTACCATGACAGTATAGTCAATACTTCACGCCAGTGTGTTTTTAGCGAGCTAACTTATTCATAAATATTAAATAATTAATTAATAAAAATGATGGATCCATTCCGACGAAGTCGCACATGAACCTAGATAAATTATGTTAGATCTTCAGATCGGATCTTCATGTGGTTTTCACCTAATCTATCCCTAGATGAAAACCACATGAAAATCCGAATCGACGTCGCCGGGCGTATTGCTAGTGTTAGGTATTTTTTAGCTTCGTATGACATCACAACTGTACTAGGAAATAACAGGAAGTGGTGCGGACGAGATACACCGACATAACACTTAGAGATCGAGCAGACACTCCGGTCCTGTCTACAAAAGGACATCCAAAATGGTACGCGAGAGACTTGTGCTAATTACATTATGACCATTTCAGAGTTATGTTTAGCAACTAGATTGCCATTTCCTTGTACCCTGTTATTTCAACTGTTAGTGTAATATCAAAAATATTTATCTAAGTAAATCAGTCCACGCGTGCTCATGGTAGCTGTAAAGCTTCTGAAACGTCGGGCTGGTTAAATAATTAAATAAACCGCGATAGAATCCGTATAAGTGGTTTTATTGTAATGAGTAACATTCGCGTAAACTTAAGACATCAATAAGTATTTCTTTTGCGACTTTATAATTAACAGACTAGTTTTACTGCATCGCAGCCGAATTGGGCCGGCGCGATCGGGGAGCTATCTTTCGCTCACACGATACCGCCGTAAAGTTACAGCTATGCTGTCGCGTTTCGTGCGGTTTGTGTGTATCCGGTGGCCCGTTGGGTTGCTGGGTAGAAGAAAGGCATTACATCTGCATGTGTGGATGTCGGTTATCACTAAATAGCTCCGATTTCGTATTGCATGTCCTCTTATGTTATAGAAGTCTTGTTGATGAGCACAGCAGTCCAGTCCAATGTAGATCAGTGGCAACTATCACCGAACCAGTAAAACACAACTAAAGTGCACAAATCGGTGTCCAGTAGAAACCAATATTTTGTCACCGAGAATCTGAAAATGTATGACAATTGTTTTTGGTAACTACTAAATATCGTTTGGTCAATATGTAAAATCTCCACCCAAAACCAAAAGCAGCTAACCGTAACAAAACATGTCAGGTTCAAACCTGATAAAAACTAAAACAAATATTTATTAATAGTTTTTCCTTTTTGTAAGAAATTTTCCTTATTTCACACCTTCATAGCTATAGCTCAGTATTTTTACGATTTAAAATATACAGAATGCTGCTGTATCAGAATTATTAATATGCGGGCTAATTTTAGTTGTATATACTTGGCTAAGACAACTTCGCTACCTGTTCGAGTAAACAATTACACTAGTGGTGCTCAAACTGAGCAGTTAAGTATATTTTAAGACTAAAATGTACGTTTAGAGTCTACTTATATACTAGTATTTTAGGTACGTACTTGAGCTTTTTTTTAAAGGTGCTTTAGAAAAACTATTATGAGACAACACATCAAAAGAAAAAAAAACTAGACCTCAAATAGTTGATATGATGCAGTGAGTCATGAGAACTGGGGCTTTCATTCTTTGCTAAACAATGGCCCAGTCTGGGAACTGTTTGGGATAGATTTTTCTAGGACCATACATTTTACATATATTATAATAAAATATTTATATTATAATAAAAATAGAAAAAATATTTCGAAAATACGTCATATCACAGACGACCTAAAAGTATTTCCTGCACCGACGTACAGGAAAAGAAATATATCTAATTTATTAATTATTCTATTGTTTTTGTTGTTAACTTACCAATAATAATTAAGTGGCACTGGCGGGTCGTATCATTAAGTTAAAATACTAAGCGTCGAGCGATTACTATTGTTACTATTGTTATTATTTCTGCCACGGTATTTACAAAACGTGTGCGGTGCGGCGCACTTCTCGTATGTTTATGGAAATCAGGTTTAAGTAACGAGAACTGCTACATAATTGCCTCAGCTCGAGCTGGACGGTCTACAATACGCGAGTATGATACATGTCATCAAATACATTAATATTGATTCACTAGTGGTTGGATCATGTTCTAGCATTAAGTTGCGGCCACGCAGCGTTTTCAAATGGCCTAGGGAGACACGAGCATTCTAAGGTATTTGTTGACTACCAACGTCCATTAACATCGGCGCAGTTAATGGATGCAGATGAGCTACACTCTCACATCCCCACAATGAGCCAACGGCTACTCATAATCCGAACGAAACGCGATAGCATAGCCGTCACGCGGCGCCGGTATTGTGGGAACAGGGAGTGTAACCTCCCGGGACGTGCCGGTCCGATTCGGCAGCAATGCAGCAATTGGCGCTATAGGGCGTACTCGTTGTATACGATGTGGGAAGTGACGAGGGATGTCTACATACATACAATGTCGAGGGATGCCTGTATGTGTGTAGATGTCTACATACACACAGTGACGAGGGATATCTGTATGTGTGTACATATCTACATACATACAATGACGAGGGATGCCTGTTTGTGTGTAGATATCTATATACATACAGTGACGAGGGATGCCTGTATGTGTGTAGATGTCTACATACATACAGTGACGAGGGATGCCTGTATGTGTGTAGATGTCTACATA
>JAFELO010000202.1:43217-62332 GCA_017140195.1 Eumaeus atala
CCCAATCTCATAATAGCACGGTATAATAACAGTTTACCCCAGGAAGGTACCAGCTACGTAGAAGCTGAAGAATCCCTCCCTGGACCTTCATGTTCAGGTCCTGAATCAGGTTCAGCCTGTTTAGCAGGAGCCTGAATGCCTAGTCTGCCCCACGTATTCTGGGGTGGGGGTGCAGATCTGTGCTCTGTGACCTTGTTACTGGCGGCAAACTAAAGAAAAAGTCGAAGGCTCCCCCTGCTATTCTAATTGTAGATTTTTGCAACGTCAGGGGGTTGCACTCCAATCTCGACGCTGTCCACCACCATCTTGAGACAGCAAAGTCGGCTTTACTCTTTCTGACGGAAACGCAGATATCTTCTCCGGTTGATTCGTCCCGAATTTTACGAAATTTAGACCGACTTCTTGAGCACATAGAAATGGCTACAGATTCTGTGCTGAAACAGATTCCAACCGCAGAGATCGTGATACTTGATGATTTTAACGCCCATCACGCCAAATGACTTCGTTCACGTACCGATCATGCGGGGAGATCTTTTCATGACATTGCTTTGGTATATTGTTTGACACAATTGGTATCATCGTCCACGTGGATCCCATACGTGGAAGACCATACTCCCCCTCCCTGTTGGACCTTTTGTTGACCTCCAATCCGGACAGCTACCTGGTTTCAGTCAATTTCCCTTTGGGCTCGTCGGACCAATGCCTGATACGGAGTATAGTGCCGATTAGGCGGAGACCACGGCCGGATTTTGTGGCACTATGGGTGAGCAAATTGGGATGGGATGCGGTCATTTTTGGTATCTTACTTATGGAGGCGGATTTGCCTCTCTCTGGATAGCTCTGACGCCGTTGCGGAGTCTGTCGCTGATGTTGTGACTCGGAGAATTCCGTTCTCTGCATTGCCGATTGGCGGCAAGTCGCAACCTTGGTTAGGACGCTCCTGTAAGTTGGTACTTCGCCATAAACTGGGATGTTACCAATCGTATGTGCTGCTCACTTGTGCTGCAGTGAGTTCACAGGGCGCAAATACTAGAGTACTAAAGAAGAGTGTAAGTGTAAGTACTAAGTATGTACCGGGACGATGACTCGTTGGCCCACGCTGCAGAAAAGAAAGAAGTGCTGTCTATTTACGCCCAACTCTACTTTGGATGACCGTGGAATTTCACCGCCTACTATCCAGCGGTGTGAACACTCAATGCAGGATATTGATTTTCGGCAGAGATATGTGCGCATAACACTACTCCCTTGAACATCCACAAGTCGAGTGGGCCCGATGGCATCGCGCCGATTGTGCTGCGGATATGTACTCCGGAGTTGACACCGGTATTGACACGTCTTTTCCGATACTCCTACTCTATCGGCTTCCTCATCGAACTACCGACCGACCGACCTATTGCGATAACCCGTATGGCCTCCAAATTTATGAAAACTATAATTACTGGCAGTTAAGTTGGCCAGCTCTTGCGTTATTTAGAGAAACACCAAATAACTAGTGACCAACAATACGGTTTCCGTTAGGGACGCGCGACTGGCGACCTGCTGACCTATTTTATGCACCGCTGGGCGGAGGCAGTTGAGACTAATAGGGAGGCACTGGCCGTTAGTTTGGATACAACGAAGGCTCTAATTGGGTCAGGCAAAAAGCACTCATTTCGAAACTTCCATCTTACGGACTGCCTGGGAAACTATGCGACTGGATCACTAGTTTCTTGACAGACCGTAGCATCAAGGTCGTTCTCGATGGTGCATGCTCGGACCTCAAATCCGTCAATACTGGTGTACCACAAGGGTGTGTTCTGTATCCCACGCTGTTTCCTCTGCACATCAATGATATGCTACAAACCAGCTTCATTTACTGTTATGCGGATAACAGTACTGGTGATGCACTATACACTGGCCGCACCAATATTTCTCTGGAAAACATCACCAAGTATTGGAACCAAATTGTGTTGAAGTCTTTATTGACGAAAGCCTCGGAATGGGGCAGACAATATTTGGTCCAATTTAACCCCAAAAAGATACAAATTTGCACGTGTACCGTTAAAAGGGGGTTCCCCTTCTCCGTATCTCCTCGCTTCGAAAATACCCCCTCAATGGCCTCAGCTAGTATCGGGATACTTGGAGTCGACATATCGAGCGACGTTCAATTCCACCGTCATTATGAGGCGAAGGCAAAATTAGCCTCCAAGAGGCTGGGAGTGCTCAATAGAGCGAAACAGTACTTCACGACACATCATCGGCTACAATTATACAAGGCGCAGGTCCGACCGTATATGGAGTACTGTTCTCACCTTCAGGCTGGTGCCCCTAGCTATCAGGTCGCCCCATTTGACCGTATTCAACGTAGAGCGACTCGAATCATTTACGACCAGGTTGTTTTCGTGCAGCTTGATCCTTTGGCATTACGAAGAAATGTTGCCTTGCTCTGTATCTTTTACCGCATATACAACGGGGATTGTTCCCATTAATACCAGCAGCGGAATACCACTCTCGGATATTACTTATTTAATATTACTTATTAAAGTGTACAACTGTGCGTTTCAAGTACAATTTCCTACCGCGCACTACTTCGAGCTAATCCATGCCGCAAAGGAGAAAGCCGAACTTCTGGGCTTTCTTTTTGCGTCGAAATCCTTTTTGGATGATCAGGTAATTCAGCCGCCCATCCCGTGGCGTGGCTACTCGATTCCGGATATTATTTTACGGATAAGTGCCTTCTTCTTTCCCTGGACATTCATAAATCGAGTGGGCCCGATGGCATTGCTCCGATTGTGCTGCGAAAATGTGCTCCGGTATTGGATCCGGTATTGACGCACCTTTTCCGATTCTCCTACTCTGTTAGCGTAGTCCCCAGAATTGTCAATGCGTGTTGTGTGTTTTACCCAAGGCTGTGTTCTGTCTCCTACGCTGTTTCTTCTGCATATGATGCAAACTAGTGATGCAGATGATAGTACTGGTGACGCTTTATACACTGGCCGTGCCAGTATTTCCTGGGAACACGTCATCGGGTATCGGAACTAGCTGTGTTTGAAGACGAGGACTTGTTATTCAGTGTCTCGGAATGGGGCCGACTAGACTTAGTCCACTTTAACCCCCATTGGACACAAGTTTGCACGTTTACCGCAAAAAAGTCACCCTTCGTCGTATCATCATTTTCAGAACACCTACCTATCGGCCTCAGCTAGAATCGGAATACTTGCTGTCGAAGCTGGGCGTGCTCAATAGGGCGAAGCAGTTCTTCAGTCCAGCCCATCGGCTGCAACTTTACAAGGCGCAGGTCCGACTGAATATGGAGTTTTTTTATTATATTCACTGAAATACAACAAATATTTGTAAATATATAGTGTTAGTAATGTAATAATATGAAGTGTATGAAGGGACGGCACGGCGCGACTCTGTCATATCCTGGTCAATGTTCTCTGAATAGGCGTGAGCCTTCGGGCGAAGAAATAATATACCGTCTTTGTAGCCGGTGGTCCATTAGGGGGAAGAGGACAACGAATCAGCATAGTAATTGTCTTGTTATTTGTGGATGTTCATGGGTGTCGCTAGTAGTAAAAAGGACAGATTTCTTGTTTACCCCCCGTTTGTTTGTATAAAAAATACAGTTACACAGTCCTACAGACCAACACTTGCACATTCGTTTTACAATACATCACATGACTCTTTCGAGCATGTGAACTGTTCGCCGCTCTGTCGCGTACCAGTACCGTGGTACCATCGCGCCGGTGTCAGAGCACAGCGGTACCATCGCCGGCATCACCCTTTAATCCCAATTTCAAACGCGCCGTCGTATACATAATAGTGCTATTGTCGCATTGCAGACGACCAGGCCGGGAAAACCACAGAGGTGCCTGTTGCTCACATGGTGCCGCACGGCTTGTGAGTAGACGGGAGCCCCTCGGGGTGATGAGGTCAACTACAGGCAGCATCCGTACTGATATTGATGGGCTTCGGTAGTCACCAAATGGCTCCGTTTGCTTGATTGTCAGCCATTCAAATCTCCTTAACTATCTAAGGGACTGACGAAAATTTCTTCACATGGAAGTGAAGTCGATAATGGTATTATTTGTCTACGAGGAGCTGCTACAGTACTAGCTGGTGTTTCATTTCTAACTAATATTTCATACTCTATTTTAGCCTTAGGCAAGGATTCAAATTTAATAGGGTGTAACATTTTATGATTTCCTTACCAACACCTACACAAGAAAATATAATACCAATAATTCAATTTGTATAAATTATAGGTTTATATTTAGAGGTACAACTTTCAAAATACTGTTTTTAAAATAATTGTTGGAATAATTTCAAAGTGATATTCCGATTATTCAAAAATATTAATTTTAGGACAAGTTAACCTTTTAAAACAATTTATAAGCCCAATTATTTAATATTTGGTTTGATAAGAATGTAACTTTAAATTATGATCTAAGTATAAAAAAACACAATGTGACAAGTGTCAAGGTTATACCTTACCTGCCCTCAATTTTCTGTCCACAAAATATATCTTCAAATTCTTAATTTCTCTATAATAATTACAACAATATATTGATTGTGAATGTGGGAAAGACCTTAATTGATGTGACCACATTGTGACCGCGTCGAGACAGAGGAGCGGGTCAGTTCGAGTAATACAGTCTCGGGGAACAGGAAAAAAAACTATATGGGAAACATTGAAGTCTATATTTGTTATCCTAGAAACAACATTCAAAGAGACTTATTAAATTTGTCTACACGTGTAAAACATGTCCTCGCAGTGCTCGCACATTTACATAACAAACTGTGTCGTCGCAGTTGGCACACAAAAGCGTTGTCAAATTAAATTGCCGTCACTAAAAATGTAGCCGTAGAAACAATGTAAGTCAACAATGATGCAGACAGACAGCGTAGCTGCCCCCCGCATACGCATCCCCTACTACATACTAACCGTCAGTCAAACACACAGACACCAATAGCCATATGTCAAAAACGTATATAAATGAATATTGGTCAAATGTCAAATGCTCGCAAAAAACAATATCGATAGTATGGACAAGGGAGAAACTAAAATGTTGATTGGACTAATAATATTCACAACGGGATAGCAATATGTTGCCAAATGAAAACAATATCCATAGTATGGACAAGGGAGAAACTAAAATGTTTATTGGACTAATAATATTCACAACGGGATAGCAATATGTTGCCAAATGAAAACAATATCCGTAGTATGGACAAGGGAGAAACTAAAATGTTTATTGGACTAATAATATTCACAACGGGACAGCAATATGTTGCCAAATGAAAACAATATCCATAGTATGGACAAGGGAGAAACTAAAATGTTTATTGGACTAATAATATTCACAACGGGATAGCAATATGTTGCCATATGAAAACAATATCCATAGTATGGACAAGGGAGAAACTAAAATGTTTATTGGACTAATAATATTCACAACGGGATAGCAATATGTTGCCAAATGAAAAGTGTCCTCTACACAAGTGCTCTGTCCACTGATCATGTTGCCACTGTACGTAGAGTGCACTTTAATATAATTTATGTAGACGAGTACCATAACATTTGTGTTTAAGCAGCTCATTAGAAGATGTAAGTAAAATAATATAATAAATAATAGTTTGATATGTGTGTGTGTATTTATAATTTATTAACATATTACATTGCACACGACAACCACGTCCAGTAAATGTATAATGATTAGTCATAAGTGTGTTAGACCAGTTCCAACAGGCGTCGTACTTTACAATAAAACTACATCAACCAATTCTGCGTCGGTTTGTTTAGTTATTGAACGAGCTCGACGGTCCGGGTGCTACAGCAGCCGCGGGACGGAGGACGGGAGCGAGGCGATCTGCCATATCGACATATCCTTATATTGTTTTATTTAATTTGACCGGACATTAATCAACTCGGATCTGCTCAAGTCCTTCCTCAGCGGTCCATGGTCACCGAGACTTACAGCAGTCAGCAGCACCCGAAACGTCGAACTAGCTAAATAACGAAATAAAACGAGATAAATTCCGTTAAAGTAGTTTTATTGAAAATTTTACTTAATAATAATTAAGAACATGAATAATAACATTATCATTTTCATAGCAAATGCTTGTGATTTTGTGAATATACATTAGATAATTAAAAAAAAAAAATTGTAGACAAAAAAATTGTGATAGGAAAATGAAATCAGCGGTAAGATACCATTTAGTAACATATAGAAATTTTTTGTATTTTTTTCCGTCTCTTGTGTGCACACATGTCGCAGACATATAGCAGCCATTTTGAAAGTTTGACGGTTTACTTCTTATCACCAAATTCGAAACTTAAACGTTTAAAACATCTTCACCTAACAAAAACTTATTTAATTAAAGCTAACGTTAAAATTTAAAGCTTCGAATTCACCTATAACATAAATACTACAAAATATAGCGCCACTCAAAGAACGTAACGTGTACTTGATGATAAATTCTATTCTCTAGGTAGCATGTACTTAGAACTAAAACTTCATAGCAGCAACCCAGCAAACAATGTTTTGCTAATATAATTGTGTAAATTACAAATTTATGAAAAAAGACCCTATGAAATATCCTTCTTTTTACTCCCACGCCTACATCACAAAATATTTACTCATACGACTGACCGAGCAGTTCCAGAGATGTGCAGAGGACTGACCACAATCGCTGTGGGCTGTGTGGTATTATATTAATGTTCACATATGATTACATTAATAATAAATTTAACAATCGGTCTGCGTGCATCACATTTTGGAGCGCCGCCATAACGCTTCAGTTCCCTATGGCACATATTATCCAGAAAAATAATATATCATTGGCATAGGACATCAACAACTTTGCAAAGCATTTTCATCACAATCCGTTAAGCCGACAACGTTTCTTGTACCCGATATATATATTCACTATAAAACATTGGACTTAATTCATATACAAGTAAGCGATTTTTAACTGTTCTTAGCAGTTTATAACTACGGCTAGCTTCAGTCGTATCACATCTCTCGCTTGTGTTATCTTAGAATAAATTACCGGAATTAGTACGCAAGGACATCTTGCAGTTGTATAATAATTGGCATGGGTTTGGAAAACAGAGATTATATAGCAACCGTCCGAGTGACGACATGCCTCCTGCCAAGGTTGTCGACATTTTAACTAAAAAACTTAACTTTTGGTTGTGTGATATTATTTTACGTATACACGATTTCATTTTTAACTAACTCCCTAGAATAAATTTACTTTATGTCATTTTATAGTTTATTACAACTGTGCAACGAAACTTTATCCATGCATTTTGATTATTTAACTGTGAATTAATAACTTACAGAAGAACATGTTTGATCCATGCTAATGGTTTGACTTGTACGAAATTCAAAACTAGCACTCATACTTAAAATTAAATCCATGTTTGAAATATCATAACGATCCTAACTACAAATGATATTGTGTAATAACTACAATAAATAACACAACACTTATGAATACACGTACAAAACCTTAACATGTCAAACATGGACGCAATACTAAGGTATGGACCTCCATAATTCAAGTATTGTCCCAACATTGTGCATATTATTTTACATACAATTATCACAAATAAAGACATTATTAGAATATAAGACAACATTGTTTCTTCCTTAATCTTGAGCACACCTTTAGTTTATCCATAATTTATTTACACTGCTTATATCTGGCTCTAATATAGAAAAACATCAATTTATGTATATGAAAACACCAATTTACTACAATGTCTTAGTCTTACTGTATACTGTAAATATAATCTTACCATCTACTTTTTCTTGTATAATGAGCGTCTATGGCCTTTCTATATCGTTCTCTAATTTCTTTTCTACTCCCAGTACGCGAGTGTACTATTTTTTAACATTATCACAGGCTTTTCACGCTCCTCATCCTAGGCGACTCTTCACTTAGTCACGTTGCCGTAATATCTGAGATGTTATAAAATACTTTTTACATATACTAAACATTTAACATTAAATATTTTGTTTGACATTTAAAAAATTAAATAGCTGAGTTTGATTGCTGTCAAGGTGTTTCACAAGGCGCGACTTTGGGCCCGAAACTTTTTGTTTCATATACGTTTGGAAAGTAACTGTGTTCATTTCCAAATTGTGTTTATTTTATCCTTTAGTGGTGGTGGTCGTCTAACAGTCATGCGGCCACCGAGATGGGTGGCCGGCTCCGGATCACATGACGCAACAGCTCTTGGCTCTACCTTTTAGCTCAGCTTTTAAGTCTCGCTTACTTTTGCTTCGACCCACTTGCTTCTGTGAACAATTTAATTATCAGAATACAAACAAGACATTTAACAATCAAATATCTATACTAAACATGATGTGCTTAAGCATGATGATTCATGATTAAATAAATGTTTAATCATATAATAAATGTTTGCCGAAAATAACAATTACCTGTTGTTTAATTTGTTGTTTGTTTAATTTTCCAAGGGCTGCTAGGGCCGCGACTTCGAAGGCATCTTTAACACCTTTGGCCGAAGCCCGTGACGAGGTCTCGACGTATGTCATGGCTCCAAGCTGTCTCGCAACCGCAAGAGCCTGGAAATTTAAGGTCCTATTAGAGATTTCATTAAGTATTTAAATGTGAGAAATGTTATGAAAGGAATTAAATGCATAATAAAACCGTATGAGAGGAATTTTTTGACATTTGTTATACATTATCAAAGTACATTCTTCTGTATTCGCTAGTATTTTTGGAAAATTTCCTACGACGCGAAGTAGTTTTAGGTACAGCATGTAGTTCGGGTACATGGGATTTAGTATAATCAACAGGGGTTATCAAACTGTTAAATTATAAAATAATGTTATAAAATATTAGTGTAGACTACAGAAGATTGCGAAGTACGAATCATCTAAATTTCACTGATCAGAATGCCGATGTGTCTCATGTTTAAAACATGTCCGTGAAGCAATAAGACACATTCATCATCATTATCAGCACTTATCGGTCCAGTGCAGGATATAGGCTTTCAATGAACGCTAAGACGACCGATCTCCTGCTACTCGCATCTATCCCGGATCGGCCACTGCACGGAGATCGTCTTCCCACCTAGTGAACGGTCCACCAACAGTTTGTTTTCCTAAACGCGGCCTGCGATCAAAGGTCACGCTCAACGAGCACTTCTCCCTAGGCCGGTATACGTCGATGGTGCTATTCTCGAAGTCGTAGACGAACACATCTACCTCAGGCAACTATTGCAATTAGGTAGATATAACTTTATGAAAGAAGCCTATAGACGGATACAGTTGGGTTGGGCAGCATTCCGGAAGCTTTATCGCTCAAGTCGCCTGTACCGCAGACCTTGAAGACGAAATTCTTCAACCAATGTGTTCTCCCCGTGATGACCTACGGGGCCGAAACATGGCCTCTTAATTAAGGACTGGTCCGCAAGTTTGTGGTAGCTCGACGAGCCATTGAACGTGTTACGTTGGATGTTTTTCTGTCCGACAGAATTCATAACGAAGTCATAAAGCAGACAACTAAAGTATGCAATATCACGCGACGAATAAGCTCGCTGAAGTGGGAATAGGCTGGTCACACACTCAGAAAAACAGACGGCAGATGGGCCAGTAAGTCTCTAGAGTGGAGGCCACGTTTAAGACACATTAATATTTAAACAAAATAAATGATTATGACAGAGATTATATATATATATATATGATTGAACTCTGGCGTACTACATGGGGGAAGGCGATCTGCACAGATTGTTACTAAAGCATATATTTGCCCATTCCCATGTGCACATACAACCCAATGACAGTTACAGCTACCCATCACATGATCAACTGTTTTAAATTATGTTCTAGTTGAAACGACCATGAATCAATTGAAATATTTCATCACTGACCCAAATAGTTCGTGCATCAAATACCAGATAAAATAACATTGGTATTACTAATTCGCAATGTGATTCGCGGCTCAATGAGTTTGTGATCTATCGAACTCTGGTTTTGTTGCACAGTCTTTACACATGTTGTAAAATGAGATCGCTTTTCAACAATTTAAAATTGGATGATAAATTTCGAAGCCATTCTGAGGTAGGCCATGTTTTGACAGCGGATATTTATAACTTAAGCTTTAAAAGCTGGTCCGGCTAGCCCGACTGCGCTGAACGTAGGGTGATGTGATCTGCTACAGCTAAAACGGCTTGACACGTTTATAATAATGAGAGTCGTCATATTCATTGACTTTTTAAATTAGTTGATTGGGTACCTGGACCTCTTGAACGATACGTTACTTTTGAGTTGATTAGGGAGGTTTTTAAACTTCTGTCGTTTAACTGGTTCCATGCCTTTTGCATCACTTATGAACATTTCGATTGCTTAACTACTGCGCACAGGTTAATGTTACAGCCGCTAGGTTGGCAGCTAAATAATATAACAACAGGGGCATTTTTACAACTAGCTGCGATCATGAACATACGCCGAATCACTATGCCTCGATACCTCCTCCCCTTCAATTGGCCACCGGCTACTCGCAAAACGCACGAAAGTTTCTGTAGATTTTGGAAAAATACGCATCGATATCGGAACCTGTCCAACATACTCCACACGAGCTCATGCGGGCGGCTACAGTTTACATTGTAACGTCTGTTCCAGTGAACACCGACGCGCGCTCGCTGGGTCGCTCCAAATGATGAAGTCACTAACGTTAGCGTCCCATCACCTACTCGTTGTTAGATCGATGCGCGTGCCTTATATTACGGTATGCCAAATGCTGAGTGCAATTTTTTTATTCAAAATAGAATTATAAAAATTACTTTTTGAACGTGAGCAAAAGAAAAGGAAATATACAACCGGTTCAACTCTAACCCTGTCCCAAGAAAAACCGGCGAAACAAACCCAGCTGGTATGTGATCAATTATATCAACTAACTCAATGATAACAAATATGTTTCTTCTGGTAGCCAACACACTCACATAGACAAAATCATATAACTAGGGCGTAGGCTGGAGGCGGTACCTCTTCGCTGGTGACAGGATGTGCCCGCAGCTTGGACAGCACGGTCAACGTCTCCTTGTCGTGCCGGAGGTCCGCCTTGCAGCCGCACAACAACACCGGCGCCGAGCCGCCGTGGGTCCGCACTTCTCTGTACCACTGGAAATTTGCATTCCTTCATGAACATACCACACCACTGCCACTATCAGTTTTATAGCCTATGGGGCAAACAAGCAGATGATGCCAGTACTGTACGTAAGCGAGAGGTGCGCGCTGCCCCCGCAAACTACTGCTGCCGCCGACGACTGGCGTCTAGTGTAAGCGAGCAGGTGTTTGTATTTCATTCATTAAAAAGTTAGACGTCACATAATGATGGCGCAGGCAGTCGTGTCTGTTCGGTGGTCGTCGGACATGGCATCAGCCACTAATGCTACACGGCTGGTCTGCTTCATAGCTCTTGCGGGGACATAAAACATTTTACAAACTGCGAAGGCTTCAAGATGCCCATATCCATCGAAGTAAAACTGACAACTCGTGTATTATCACCGACCGATGACATAGGTGTATCATTTTCTCTTCAGTGGATATTCGTTGGGAAAATAATAGTAACCTGGGCAGCTTAGAATATTTTCCAACTTGTCAATGATTTCAGCGAAAAGGCACCAACAGGTACCTTGCAGTGGATTGCGGAATAGCATTTGACACAGCTTCGCACATGTGTATACGCCTGTTAGGTATGGAGGTTCACCTTAGCGGCGGCGTTGCTGAGGGACTCCGGCTCCGCGATGTTGAAACACAGCATGAATATGCGCGCGTCCTGGTAGGCGAGCGGCCGCACCGTGTCGTACGCCGCGGTCCCTGTCGACAGCGGGAACTGTTGTAATTTCATCTCCTAAGCTGTGCGCACACACGCGCACACGCACACACGCACACACGCACACATGCACACACGCACACACACGCACACACGCGCACACACGCACACACGCACACACGCACATACGCACACACGCACACACGCACGTAAGCGTGGGTATTAATCGAATCGCTAACTTCTTGTTTCCCCAATACTTTAGTATATAATCCACTATAAATTTACTACATACAACTAGTAAGTCGCCCCAGCGCTACTCAGTGGCCGTTAGGTGTCGGACTTAAGTTGTACACTAGTTGAAGGAGGTATGGACATTGCATCCGAATTTGGCCGCCACGACCGGGGAAGTGTCGCAATACCTATGTGATAGACTCGCTAGTCGCCATGGTGTAACGTTCCGGGCCATTTATGACAGTCGGTTAGATAGTCCAATTAAACTGAAATTCAGTCATAATATCTTAATACAAAGACAATGTTAATATATTATGTAATGTTCATATGATTTAGTGTTTCATAGATAAGTGGCGAGTGTATCTGTGGATACTATATAATATCTATATAACCGCACACTCCACTAGGGCAATCACTGAGTAAATCAGTCCACCCGTCCACCGACCATGGTTGCTAAAAAAAAATAATTATCACAAATAAAAACATTATTTGAATATAAGACAACATTGTTTCTTCCTTAATCTTGAGCACACCTTTAGTTTATCCATAATTTATTTACACCGCTTATATCTGGCTCTAATATAGAAAAACATCAATTTATGTATATGAAAACACCAATTTACTATATATTTTGTTGTGTAAAGCTTCTGAAACGTCGGACTAGTTAAATAATTAAAGAAACCGCGATGGAATTCACAAAAGTAGTTTTATTGTAATTAACATTCGCGTAAACTTAAGTCATCAATCACTGGATAAACCTACACGAGAACAGACAAGATACTCTATTGTATTATTTTACAACGTTATACAGTGTGCTGGCACATTGCGATAATTTAAAAATTGTTGCTTAGTAAATATTAAATATCTATAGAGTTATTATAGAATTTATATTTATAGTATAAAAAGAAAATTAAAAAGTTGACTGCCGAAACCCGGGATTGAACCGGGGACCTTTAGATCTTCAGTCTAACGCTCTCCCAACTGAGCTACTTCGGCGATGAATAACTTGTTCAACCGGTAAATAAGTTACTTGAAATGGTTGCGATAAGCTCCTGGAATATAGTTTTAGACCAATGAAACTCGATATAGTTTATCCCGACCATCAGAGGTCGACAACGAGCGCATGAGATCATACGCTATTATGGACGAATGAGAATGTTTATTAACCACTGATCTAGACGAAAATAACCGCCCGGGCACTTCACACAAGAGTAAAAGTACGTTTTATTTTTATACTTATTTTGATTATTGTACTTAAAAAAATAATATTTTTAAATATTTATTATAACATGTATAGCAGCTACCTAATGTACCTTGTACAGCACTTTGCCGACATATTAAGTCAATGAGCCGTGTCAATGACAACGCTACGCAGAATGTGTAGCTAAGTGTAATGCGATAAATCTGATTCCAGGAAACCATTTTTTTTTTTTTGGAAAGTATTTTTATGTTTATCTGGACTGTAATATACTCAAGAGATTTACGTGAAAGAATACCGAACATACTCACACATACAAACCTTCGCACTTATAACATTAGTACATTAAGACATAACATTTCTCTGCTTCATTCACACCAACACAATTTTATGTTTATTTTACAATTTAGAAATTACATAATGGTTAGAATTACACACCCCAAAACAAATTCCCATTAGCTTTAAAGTAAATATTAACTATTTCTCTAAAAATCTCCTTCTTGCATTGCTGGAAATTGGGAATTTTTGATGAGTCTCGTTAGAAAATCAACGAATTCTGATAAACTTCACGTGTGTATGACTCCAAAGGTACAAAAAATCTTTAGCATTTATAATATTAGAAGATATGAGGATTTAATGCAAAGGAAATCGTCACGTACTGTTAACATGTACTTTACAGCCGGCGACCGAGTGGTGCGTCATGTGCGGGTGAGTTACGTCGAGGGCGCGGCTGCGGACGCACACGGACAAGTACAACAGCGTGTAATGCAGACGTTGTCTCGGTATTTACTTGTACACACACAAAGCCGCCTGTACAACAGGGAGTGCGGTTATTTGGTTCTGCTTTTTCTCTTTCTCCATGTAGGTATAACCGGTTGGACTTTAACAAACCGCACAAGACTAGACTATGGAACGATACTATAGAATAAGATAAGCGTGGATGAGCGAGTACATACCCGAGGTGTCCCAGACGGAGTAGTTGACTGTGTAGTCGGCGACTGCGCAGGTGCAGCCGTACTTCTCGAAGCCCGTGGGAGCGTACGCCTGCAACAACATTGAGGTCACTGCGGGCTCGTGACGGAGCTCTCCCCGAACGTGCGGGTCCGAAGTGCTGGCCAACGAAGGTGTCGCGTCTCGTGTGGACTACCCGAGTCCAGAACAGCCACACAAGGGCCAGCGCAACGGCTACACGAGTGTTATGGGCGCAGGTAGACACGTATCACACTACCGTGTAAACTGCACCTAAGTAACGCGTGATGGCAAACACATAAAACGTTTTTACAAATAATCTGCCGCAAATTTTAAGCCCTTCTGTTCCCGTGGCGGTACGGTTCAGAAGCCCACGTTGAACATAGACAGAGTTCTGTGCAGCCTGGAGCAGAAGCTAGTGCGAACGGGTCAGGGGCTCCACTCAGGGCCGGTTACGTCACGTAAACGTATCTCAGCGTCACCAAAAGAGAAGAGACAAAACAGAAATGGAACTGTCTGTATGCAAATATTATGTCTGTCTGCGTCTGCGTACGTATCGTGTTAGTGGACATTACTCCTTAACAGTTGCTCAACAGCTATATCCGAATTTACTACATACGTTTCTGTATTATAAATTCGGTCAACTAATACACTCCCGTATTTTCTAGTGGCTAGGATACCTGGCTTTCACCCAGAAGGCTCGGGTTCGATTCCCGGTACGGGAAACACTTTTTAATTTTTTTGTTAAATAAATTCAATATTAGTTTCAAAAAGCAGGTAACATGCTACTTAAAAATGTCAATAATATGTATCGTCGATTCCAAACTGTCTATGTCTACGGGAGACGTAAAATATATAGTACGTATTAATATTATATATAAATATTGATATGTACAATACGTATGACGAAATGAACAAATACATGTTTATCTATCCCCTTTGCTCCTGAAATAGTTGGGGCTATCCCATAACACAGTTACTAAAGACATCAGTCAAGCACTACTGTTTTTAATTACCTGAAAAAAGTTAAGCCAAAAAAAACAGCCAGCCAGTACAGCTAGTAACTAAAAAATAACTCTGATGTCACTAAGCGACTGACAAACATAGCGCAGCTGAATTTCGGTGGGTATGTTGGTCCCCGTCACAGGACAACAAACTAACCCTAGCCGTGTGAAATGGAGGTCGTGTGAAAGAAGCCGCGGGCTGCTGCTAGTGGATAACGTTATTGAATAACAAAGCGCTAATGAACTCTCTCGTTTTAATTCACAAGTTAGCTGCGCCCCGCTACTTGTTTACTGTGATAATACATGCTAACGTGATTTACGAACATGAATACGCCCAAGTTCCCCAAAGTTTCCCGGGTTCTCGGCTGTAAGTTCATTAAATACCGCTAACAATTCCCAGTAAGTGTTGCCGGTCGCGTTGCGTGGCTTATGCAGATCGCTTGATAATATTCAATATACCGACGAACACTCGTTGCTACGAAACTTGTTCCTATTTGCGACTTACGATTGTTTCTAAGTTAGACACTTTACAATCACAACATTATAATGCATTGGACCACAAAGGGGCAATTTTTTTTTTAATATGAGGTGGAAGTTGAGCAGTCGCAGCTTTTTGACGACCACCGACGCGCGCCGCCCATAGATATCTGCGCATAATATTCCTCCTCCAATGACTCACAAATCCCACGAAACGTGACAGCACAGATGTGGCCACTAGCTCTAACAAAAATCAAATTGATACTAAATCGTTAACGAGCACGACGGTCGCTCACGGTCTGTAGAAACAAATTCAATCTACGATTAACCATGACGTTTCCTGTTGCACATCGATAGAATAACTAAAAATGAATCTTTTCTGCTGTGCTAGCTGCAGATTTTAAAACGCTTGCATTATACATTCGTTCCTGTACATTCCATTCAATTTGTCTCCGTCACATTTTCGATTTGAACGAACTTTTGCGGATCAAATGACCGGCCACTGAACCAGCAATGTCAGTTGGCGAGCGTATCAGCTGATTTACGAAGAGCTCTTCCAAGCAATTTTATACGAATAGACAGGGTTCAAGGGCTGTAGGTCGCATCATCTATTTTATGCAGAGCTTCCTGTTGAGCTGCAATCGAAGCAGTCAGAGGTCACCGTGGACCGGTGAGCCGAGTGCATGTCGTAATGATGCCCCGTGGGAAGGCGAGGCGGGTAATGTAGTGCACTGAGACGGAATATACTTTTTGTACACTTCGACTGTTATTAAGTTTGAAGGTTTCTCTAGAAGTTTCTATTGTTTTCTGTGACTTCGTCTGCCAGGCACCAGGCGCTTTCGTCCTGAGAATTAAAAAGACTACTTCAGCACTCTTTTACTTCCTGTACTGCTACATTTTTTAAATTTATATTAACGTCTAGTAAGAGCCTTTATAACTACTATCTCCCAATGACATCCGCATATTCGTTATTGTGCGTGTTCCTGCTCTCTCCAAAAGAAAACTGGAATTTCAGCAGCAGAGCCGTCACCTAGCAGCGGTATCATGTGGTTGAGAGGTACCGTTCCGGATGTGGCAGCACTGCAGCATAGCATTATCTTCTATAAACCAATGTATACCCAAAAGTCAAAACCGCTCCGGAAGAGACAGCTCCTATAATCAAAGCGTTCACAGCTACACTGCAGCCGTGTGTGCCGCCAGGACCGGGGAGGTGCCTCTTCCTCACACAATATCGATGGTAAAGATGCTATTGCTGCCGAATTTCTGCGCGGCTTGTGAGAGCCAAATGGAAAAGATGAGGCCAACGCATCTATCGGCACTACCTCTAGCTATGATTTATGGGCCCAGTGAGACACCAACAAGCTTCCCCTTCCAGTAGACCCTTTCGCTCGCATAGTACAGGCGTGGAGTGGCGGATATGTCTCATTCGGTGGCCCATTTCGGGAGATGGTCCAATGGAGGATGGGTTTACATGGATGTTTCTGGACGTTGATAGTCACCATAAGGCTGCGACTGTTCGCTTTCCCTCTGGTTTCAACATTTCCGACAACCGGTCACCACTTCTGTACTGGTTAATAAAAATGACGATGACATTCTCATCTCTTACCTGCTGGCGTTTCGAGTGCCGTGCGTTTTAAAGAAACCACTCTCATTTCACCCAAAGGACCTAACAAAAATGTGGTTTTATTGCACAAGCACAATAAGGCACAAACGAGTCGCAAGACCACCGGCGCTCACGAACGCCAGAATATGCGTTACCCTCCGCACTCTGTGGGTGAGGCCACATTTGAAATGGTATCTTATGAGTGAGAGGTCGCACTGGTCGAACATAGCACTACTTCATCTTGATAAGTGTAAACATGTTATATGATGATGATACTGATATGTGATAGCTCAACCAGCTCTTGCAGCACCACCACAATGCAAAGCCCACTTTGGCTGCCGCGAGTGAGCTGCCACCCCCCTACGTTAGAGAAGCGAAATAACATACTCAGGATGCGTCCTGCCCATCTGCGGGACAAGAAGAGGGACAGACAGTCCCCAATCTCACCTATCTCAACTAGAACGATCGCCCGATGTGTGTTATAGTAACCGATGAAGCTGCACTGGACACTTCCGTAAGCATACAGCTGTCAAAAAAGATGCTACTGAGGAGCGCCCTATGACATCAGCCAGTGCGCTAACGAACGCTCGCTGCTACACAAAGGCTGCGGGTTCTAATTATTTTTAATTATCACAAATTATGCAATCTTCATTATACACTTCTCTTTTCTTTGAATTGCATTCATTCATTCTTTAATGTTATTTAAAATCAAATCTAGGTTGTCTACGTTAATGGTTTTAAACGTTGGACGGATTGGTTACGTAAATATTTTTTTTTCGATTGGGGCAACACTCGCGGGCAGCTGTTTGACTGTCGTTGTGTATTTAATTTACTTATTTAATGTAAAGTTTGGCCTAAATCTAATTTCTATTGATATAACCTGAGAATATATTAAATATATCAAATGCAAGTAACTAATATAAATATTGATATATTTATATTAGTTACTTGCATTTGATATGTTTTGAGTGAGTTTTCGGTGGTCGAAAAAAGTAAGTTGATTTTAGGTTTGAAATTTAGAATTTGCCGGCAAGATTTATATATTTTCACCTATTTGTGGGCCAGTTAATGTTTGTTTTATTTTAAAATAACTAATTAGCACTTTATAAGTCGGTTCGGTGTTTACAATTACACGTTGCCTTTGTACAAGAACGTATTTGTACAAAAAAAAAAACAAGTAACTTAAAACTTTTGATTTGTTATTTCTATATTATTACTAAATTCATTTATTTTATTACTAATATATTTCATTAGTTTTATAAAATGATGACTCGTGGAGCTTTATCTCGCCAGAAACAATCCAAACTAGAACTGGCCCTACAAGAATTAGAGGGTCAAACGGATTTATGTAAGCAATTAAACTAAGAAATGCAAGACAACGAAAGCGAACTTTTAAACATATTGAAAAGTAATGATAAGGTTAAATCGGAACTGTCATCTATGCATCTTCATAACGAAGAACTTAAAGTAGAATGTAACAGGTTGCAATCATTAGTACATAAGTTTGACAACTGCTCTACTGAGTATGAGTCAACCTTAAAACATATAAATACTTCAGAGAAGGAACTTTGTGAAGTACACAAACAAATTTGTAAGCTTGAGACGGGTATACGCTCTACAAAACCCTTGCAAACACGAAGTCTGTTCGATAAACTTGTTTAAATCCCCCCATCAGCCACTGACAGTAAAAAACAACAGATAGTAATTGATTTAACTGATGATGTTTGACAGTCTGATATAATAGTAAATTTAAGCAATAATAAGGTTAAAAAATATTTTAAAAGGAACAGATTTAGTAGAAAATACAAAAAATTTATTAAGAAACACAAAATATCCCTGA
>JAFELO010000202.1:62444-77271 GCA_017140195.1 Eumaeus atala
AAGTTCTCAGAAAACTATAAAAGAGTGTCAGTAGTAATAGACGACTGAAAAAAATTTGTATATGATAGTGAATGTTTAGCTTCTAAACAGTACTCAACGCACAGTACTTGTTCACCTGGACTGACCTGGAAAGAGGGGAGCGTCATCGTTCTGCCGAAGTCGGGCAAGCCCCGAAGCCTGCCCGGAAGCTACCGGCCGATAACGCTGCTGTCCCACATCGCCAAGTTGTTCGAGAGGCTTCTGCATCGGAGGATGAAGCTGTACATTCCTATAAGGGATGAACAGTTCGGCTTCCGGAGCGGCCACTCGATCACATTGCAACTGACGCGGGTGACCCACCACTTGTCTGAAGGGATGAACCCTTGTTCATCCCTTCAGACAAGTGGAGACACTCTGTTGCGGTCTTTCTCGATATGGAGAAGGCCTTCGACAGGGTGTGGCACCCGGCACTCCTCTACAAGTTGGTAGACGCCGGCGTCCCGCTGGCGCTTGTGAGACTAGTGGCGTCATTCTTGGAAGGTAGGACCTTCCGGGTAGCAGTAGAACGGAGGCACTCCTCGGTGAAGGCCATACGTGCCGGAGTGCTACAAGGCAGTAGCCTATCTCCTTGCCTGTAGGCGGCCTACACCAACGACAACCCCACACTCAATGATCCTTCGGGAGAGGGCGAGGTTGATGTCATGCTCGCACTGTTCGCCAACGACAGCCCTTACGTTACCTCGTCCCGAAAGCCGGAGCTCGCAACTGGGCGCATGCAGCGCATGCTGGACCGGTTGCCGGAGTGGCCCGACAGGTGGCGCATGTCCGTCAACGTGAATAAGACGACGGCGCAGATAATGGACCGCATGCGCATCCACGCAGCCTGGCCCCGCTGCACGACCACATGACGGGAGACCGTATCCGCGTGAACTCTCCAACCCCGCGTGACCAAGCGGACTAAGGACTGCGTGTCCTGCGATTCGGACAAGGATCACACATGCGCATGCATAACACACCCAATCACTACTCACCACAGTCACACCACACAACACATAGGCCTACATTCCCTCCCGAGCCCATAAGCCACGATTGCAAACCCGTAATATACATTGCGGCCCCGTTACCGAAGGGATAGTTGTCCCCTCGCGATCCCATCAGGGTTATGAGGTTCGCCTCGGTGCCCGTAGCCCTCGCAGGTCATCTGCGAAGATGACCAGGAGTAGTATTCTACTCCATTGAAGTTAACATGTAAAAAAAAACACCCAAAAAGAATTTAAATTGACAAATATTCAATCAAACAGTATTAAATGAATGTTTAGATCTTTTTAACATTGTTTCTTATATAAGTAGAAATAAAAATAATCTTGATCTAAATACAAATTTGGTAATTTTTGTAAGTAACAGAGGGAAAATAAACAAATCGCAAGTTTTAAAATGTTATGATATACTAGATAATATACATGTAAACAAAATTGTTTCGTTCACTTTCCCATTTTCTAAATGTTTGCCACATTTGGAAAATGTTATTAGGTATAACTTAAATATGACATTATATAATGTATATAAATATAATAAGAAATTCCATTTGTTGGACTCCAACAAACTTGTTAATTTGAACAAAGATAGATTTCATCTATCTCATTTTTATAAACGACAGGTTGCTTTTTTTTTGCTATCTGTTATTTTGATATTACAGCCAAAAAATTGGCTAAACAACCCGTCCCTATTGGACAAGTTATTGATAATAAGGAGTTGGAATATGTACCAAATATTAACAATTTAGATTTAAACTTGGTAGTAAGACAATAAAGGGAGACCTTCATCTAGTCCTTTATTATTAAAATCTATAAAATATAATAAGTACATAGAATCAAATTGTGAAAATAGTGCTAGTTATATCAACTTGGTGTAACAGAATATTCAATGCCTAAGGAGGAAACATTTGAAAGTTGAGTTATTTTTAAATAGTTGTAATATTAATATATTATGTATAACCGAACAAAATTAATGAACATATATTTAACTCCAGTAATCATCGGGTGCGTAGCTCGTTCACCAGAATCAAATCTGTACATTGAGGTTCGTTGATGATATTAAACAAGCGTTTCAAATTTAAAGAACGTGAACCTACAGACATTGTGAACCTACCTGTTGAACGGAAAATTGAGTTAACAGCCATAAAATTGGAGCAATTCATTTTAGTCAGTGTATAGACCTCCATTAAGTAGTTAGAATATATTTCAATATATTATGGAAGAGGTTCTATTTAAATTGTCCAACTCAATAAAAAGTTGATTGTGCGCGGAGATTTCATTATAAATATTTTAGAACGGAGTTTAATTAGTGTCCAGTTATTAAATCTGTTTAAAGCACACAATCTTAATAACATGTTTATGGAGCCTATTAGAGTTACGTCAACTAGTGCCACTTGTATTGACAACATCTTTACAAATGTAATTCCATTTAGTAAAAATATAATTAATAAATTATATTCAGAACACACTGGCCAGTTAATGAAATTTCTAAATATATGGAAGATTGTAACTAAACATAAAATTACCCATGTATCAGTAACTTTAAGACGTTTGAACATTATGAGAGATACACTAACCAAAAGTCTGCCAATTTTACCCAATACTTTTAGTTCAAATGACAAGTATAATCTATTTTTCTCATCATTCTCTTCTATATTTAAACCAATATTTACATGCAAAACGTTTTAGTTAGTAATACATTGGTGTTTACTGACTAGGCAACAGCAGAACTTCACAAAAATAGGCAATGTATGCAAAAGACAATATAACACCTGTGAAAATTGTAAAAAAACCAAGACACAACATATCAGATCAAAAATTAAAAATAGCAATGATATTATAAAAATGACTTGGAAAATTATAAAAGAGGAAATAGGAATAGTCAAACAACAGAACAAAGATCTCAATTCAAAAATAGGATAGGCCACAACAATAACATCAGATTTAGAAATAGCTACTGCTTTTGAAAAATTTGTCACTGACATTCCTACTTCCACTAAAAATCTTTGAACTCCTCAACTGGGGCCTCAATTTCTCTCCTTAACGCAATGTATCTGAATGTGCAATGAGCTTAAATTCAATCATGTTAATGCATCTGACATTAAAACCTTCAAATCTATTAATTAAAAAAAAAACAAATGACCTGTGAGGAATTCCTATTTCAGTTGTTAAATCAATAATAGATTTAATGGCAACAGACTTAGTATTGATATATAATAATTGTATAGATAGTGGTGTGTTTCCTGACCTAATGAAACAGAGCAAAATAATTCCATTATCCAAATAAGGTTTTACTTTGGACCTCACAAACTTTAGACCGATTTCTATTTTACCTACTTTTAGCAAAATTTTTGAAAAACTTACTTTAAAACAACTAATGAATCATTTTTGCAGCAATAAATTATTACGTAACAAACAGTTTGGATTCACAAGCGTTCGTGTTGTACTTATGCGGGTGTAGAACTAATACGAAATATTTTTGAGGCCTGAGAAGAGTCACGTAATGCCCTAGGCGCTTTCTGTGATTTATCTAAGGCTCTTTATTTGACTTTGTGCAGCATGAAACATTGGTCGGGAAGCTACATCACTACGGAATTAAAGGAATGTATTTAAGTGGTAGAATTCAAAGGGTAGATGTGGATGGAAAACGATCTCCGGGATCATTTCTTAAAATGGGGGTCCCACAAGGATCTATATTGGAACCATTCCTATTCCTATATATATCAATGACTTACCGTATCTTGTTAACGATACGCATGGGATAGTATTGTCACATCAACTATTTTCCAAACAAACAGGCCTCAACATAACATTGATGATGTAAACAATGCTCTCTCTAGAATATTGATGTCTTAAGTTTACGCGTATGTTAGACATTACAATTAGAATATATATCGCGATTTATTCGAAGATTTTATCGCGGTATATTAAATTATTTATGTAGCCCGACATTTCAGAAGCTTTACAGCAACCATGGTCACGGGTGTACTGAGATGACAGATGTTCTGATGTACCAAGTTTTTAAAAGTACCCGAAGAATTATAATTTTAGTTCTTCCGATTAACGCAAACAGTACTTGTTATATCTGCTGTCTTAAGGTGTTATGTTTACGTTTTGATTCGATTATGTTCACCACTGGATCCCAAGTAGAGGGAAGAACCCAGCCATCTTCTCTATTGAAATTTGGATGTTTTTTAACAACTGACTAATCTTCTTCGATGGCTTAAAATAGGTTTATTTTTCAGTTTTTGCCATCAGTGAAATGCCATATCCCTCTGCAAGATGCAGGAGTGTACATAATCGAATCAAAAAGTAAACATAACACCTCAAGACAGCAAGATATAATAAGTACTATTTGCGTTAATCGGAGGAACTACTAAGCTTCTGAAACGTCGGGCTATATATATAATTTAATATACCGCGATAAAATCCGTAGAAGTAGTTTTATTGTAAAGTACTTTCTAGAATAGTAGAATTGTATTGGTAAATTATAACGGATCCGTTTTTAGGGTTTTGTGATCAGATGGAAAAAATGGGACCTTTATAGTTTAGTTATGTCCGTCTGTCCGTCCGTCCTTTCATTTGCAATCTGGCCACATAACCGTAAAAAACTTTTTTTTCATTATCAGCCCTTATCGGTCCAGTGCTGGATATACGCCTCTTTCAATGAACGCCAAGACTGCTACTCGCATCCATCCCGGACCGGCTACTGCACGGAGGTCGTCTTCTCACCTGGCGAACGGTCGACGAATATTTAGTAGTCCTAAACGCGGCCTTCACTCCAGAATCTTACTGACCCATTTGCCATATGTTCTTCTGAGTGTGTGACCAGCCCATTGCCACTTCAGGAGCTTATTCGTCACGTGAAATCGGATACTTTAGTTTTCTGCCTTATAACTTCATTACGAATTCTGTCGGACTGAGAAACACCCAACATGTGGCATATTCAACAGCCCGTTGAGATACCGCAAAATCGCGGACCAGTCCTAAATTAAGAGTCCATGTCCCGGCCCCGTAGGTCATCACGGGGAGCACGCATTGGTTGAAGACTTGTCTATTCAGACTGTCCTATAGGCGACGTGGGAATGTGACGAAGCATCCGGAATGCTGCCCAACCCAACTCAATACTTCTATCGGCTTCCTTCTCGAAGTTAGGTCTACCTAATTGCAATAGTTGCCCGACGTAGACGTATTCGTCTACGACTTGAAGACGAGGGCGAACATATTCGTTGAACATTACCCTTGTCATGTCCAAGTATATCCTAAGGCCAATACGTCGGGAGGATTAATTTAGGCTATGCATCATCCCTACAAGCGAATTCTAGCACTTCACGCCACGCGGCCACCGGCCTAATGGCCCCGGTTATACAATGGTAGTCACTGTACTGGCCCAACCAATTATTTTACTATTTATTAGATGTGCCCCGCATACACGGAGGTGGGTCGTCTAGTATATTATGGGTAAAGCTCTTTGGCTGCTGTTATAGGAGCCAGCGGATGGCTGAGGACGGTCCTTGGGCTGGAGGTACTTCTAGAGCGGGGGCCCAACTGTGGGTCGGTAGTGTTTTTATAGAATAGGGGGGCAAACGAGAAATTGGATTCTTTTCACGACCACAAACGCCCATGGACATCCACATTACTATGCCGACGCGTTGCCCTCGTTCAGTTGCCCCCCCCCCCATGGGGTCACCGGCTACTCTCAAACCGCATGAAGCGCGACACTATAAATGTCACTTTACGGCGGTGCTATATGAGCGAGAGATATCTCCCCGATCGTGCCGGCCAAATTCCGTTGCATAGGAGGATGTAGTGGCATGCACTATGCATGGCACTAACTCCTATGCAGATTGTACCTTCTCCTATGTATGTTTTCCGCGTAAATAGAAATGTAATAATGAACTTGTAATGAAAGGTCCTCCGCACCACTTCAAACTCAGCTTGAGATGTTATAACTAAACAGCTAAGTGCCGCGCAGAGCGCAGTGGAACGCGCGCCTTGCGCTCGCGGAGCACTCTCTGCCCGGTCACGTTCTTATATGACGTCACGTTACAGAATGAGTAGCGGACGAACGAGCAGCAGCTTGTTGATTGTTGACCACGACGCGCGCCGATATGTTGCCCACCTTCTCTCACCGCCTTCATTGTTCAATTTCATTTGAAGAGTTTCTGAGCCACCAGAATCTCTACAATGAGACGAAAGGAAACACATCTCTCACTTGACGGCGGTATCTTTAGATCGCGGTGCAGGTGACTCCGCGGCCCCTGATCATTTATAGATAAAGTTTGAGTGTGGCAAATCTTTCACGCAAATATAAAAAATAAATTTGGCGCAGACACCGATTTCAGACACCGAGTTCAGGTTGTCAATATGTAATTAATTTACGGGTATAACACCATTAATAAATACTTAAAAAAGGTGTTAATAACTATGTAATGTAACCGTGCTGAAACGTCGAGCAAAGTCATTAAAAATTATTAAGCATTTATTTATCATGTACACACCCTCGAAGTAGCTACAAAGTGTGAAACGAACGTGAAAGTCTCAAACGGTTACAATGTGGGAAACACTCCATATTCCCAAAAAGTATTCGTTTTTCCTTAGGGATTATTGTGAGCATTTGTGATATGTGATATGCTTCTGGTTAGGTCATACATGTGCATACTGTCATGTATAAGTACCCTGTCCCGGCTTAACGTGGATATTTCACGAGATATGGCAAAAAATCATTGATTTACAAAAATATAAAAATATAAATTCCAATTTCGGTCTCGTAAACATTACACGTCACACGTGACAACAAATAAAATTTTATCAGATTATAATTAAATTAATTTATTCTTCAGTTGTCGCTAATTCTTCTCTATAAGGATTTACTTCATTTTGTATATTGATCAAAGCGTTTCAGAAAATTTAACATATGTTCATCACTCGTAATAATAAAAGATTTTTCAAATCGATCCAGTAGTTACGGAGCCTGTTCAAAGCAAACAAATAAATAATTAAATGTTTCCTCTTTATAATAATATAGAAAACAGTTAAAATGACCAATTTCTAAGTAAGCGTTTGTTGTATTCTATTCTAAATATAGAGCGGGAATTGGAAGACATTCCGGGAAGGGTACGAGCAGGATCGTTCAAAACTTAGCCTGGAATGTTATATACAGAGTGTTCACTGTTTCAACAAACTATCGAGCCATTGTTTGATTGATATTTATATTATCTCTATTATAGAATAAATATTTTATGGATTTGGTTATTTCATTCATATGAATTTTTATTTATCGTACATATTATTTTTATAGTATTATATTTCTTGTAACGATTTCGAATTGTCACCGTTTCTATTTGTTTGTGGTAGTAGTATAACAAGTCTTAGAAGTTATTTGTCCATAGGGTAGGTAGATTTTATACACTATGATTGAACAAATTTTATTTTTGACGTGGACGCTCAAACAACGGACGGTCAGACTCGTGCTTAATATAAATTATAAGTCGTTTTATGAAAACTTTTTGATCTATTTACGACACTCTAACATGACGATCGGCTAGCTCAGTTGGTAACGTGGCGGTTAGTCCCCGTGTTACGCCAGAGGTCTCGGGTTCGTATCCCGCCTAGGTCATGGATTTTTATATATGTATTATATATGTATTTCTATAATAGAAATCTTGAATATATCAAATTTATTAAATTTATAACAATATTAAATATATTTCCGTCGTCTCGTACCTGTAACAACGGTCCTTACGGCACTTGGCGCGGGACCAGGCTGACGTGATGTGATAGGTCCGTCGATGTTATTATTATTATTTCTTAAAACCTATCAAACTTAAGACATCACTATCAAACGGAATTAACTTACGCTTTCTTGCTCGTTTCGTGAATTTTTTCGGGCGAAAAAAATGTTGCGATCCGTCTAGTCGTTCAAGGTTTATAAACATACATAAACGCACATACAAACCTCCAATATACACACAGACACACGGGCTTTATTAAAAAAGGTCGAAATGATTTTCTGGGACCTTTCTATGCGATCTGGTAGAAGCTCAATTTCCTAAAATCGGACGGACTGTACTTTTATAGGTATGTAGGCACTTCCCGTTAAAACATTTCATTTTCGCAGGACTTTACAGATCGGCCTGTATAACGAGCCCACACATCTCACGAACAGTTTTAGCGCCTCTAAAGTAGAAGGCGTTGCACCGACCACCGGTTCGCCGGGAACTCGTCGGTATTCGACCTTTTTTTTGTGGGCCTCCTCGGAATGTCATTCAGAGTCATTTTTAATAGCTATGCGAAAATTAACAAAATGTTTTGTTAATGTCGTAAAGTGTATTAGGTACTTTCTTCGCGGCGGGATGTAGATGATTTTGTGTGGCAAAATTGAGTACAGATGTTACAAATTACTTATGATTTATTAATTATTGTGTCGTACCTACCTGCCTACATTGGTATGAATGTCATTCAATGCAACAGAACTGCTTCAACGGTTTACATCCTGGTTTATAATCTTAGTCTGTTCATAAATACTGTTACAATAAAAAGAAATAGTACATTTCAATTTGGAATCTGTCATTTTTTAAATACGATTGTACATTATGATTTCTCATTTGGTATACATCTCATTGGTCAATACATTGTACAATATTTTGCGATATTGGAATGGAGTTGTGTGATAAATAAAACGGAATCGCTGTTATTGCATGACACGAAGTGTGGAGCCAAATGCAACATTTAAAACGATGAATAGGATGATAAAATCGAAACAACTACTGAAGCAAAATTTTATCAAAAAAAATGACCGTAGTCATGCTCGGAGATCAATAGGAGCTTCCCAGTTAGTCCACAGAGTGCAACGTGGGCTTTATCCCACTTCACTGATGTTTTGGCGGGGTGTTAGCTATAAAGGAACGACTCAGCCATATCAACCAAAACATCGGCACACGTGTACCACACCACCATTCTTGAGAAGGTAGTTAAGCACCTTAATAACACCATGTTCACCTACCATTTATGATCCTTCCAGCGAGACTCGGGACCAAATCACAAAGCTCGATCCACACAGTCGTGGTTGAAACGAACGTTCCGGACCTGATCAGAGTTCAAGATTTTCCTTCATCTAGTCCGACTTAATCCGCTGGATCATGATTTCTGGTCAGTTTTAAAGAGTACAGCTTGCCCTAAACGCCATTATAATTTGGAGTCCCTAAAACAATTCGTACGATTGGCAGTAACGAATTTCCCCGGGGAAGGAGTGCGTGCTTCTATTGATAACGAGCCTCAACGTTCAAAGGACTGTATTTCAGCCAGTGACTCTGAATAATCTTTTATATTTTTAATTGTTTTATATCTATGTATTAAACTAACACACTGTAAAAGTAATCAATGTTATTTTTTTTGCCTGTATGTTCTGTACAATATATATGGCGAGACTAGGTATACAAATAACAAACATTTTTTGAACGCTCTAACCTCTGAAAGTACTACTACTACACTAAGCCCGAAATGAAAAATCAGGCAAAACCGTGGGTTGAGAGATAATATTTAGCTATATGTGACCCCGACGTATCAGTAATTTTATACAACTTTATTACAACAGCCAGTAATTTTATACAACAGCCAAGATTGCATGGCTCGTTTGCCCCTTTACCCTTACAATATGCCGACGTCGACCAAGCTTTTGAGTAGATCACAAGACGCAGAGCTTGCGACTCGTTATTCATTTATTTCAATGTGAACCGCTACAACTCCACACACAGATATAGGCGGAGCTCTCAACGAGTCTTCTAATCAACTTCCTCAAAGAGAACCGAGATGCTTTTGAATCAATATTTTTTATTCCTACCTACGATCTACAATAGAATAAAAATGTATTTGGTTAGTAGTTAATACACTTTTAAAAATGTTTACTTTCTACGTTCATTTTCAGACAGAAACTATGAAATGAATGAATTCCAATGAAATTTGCCACAGAAAACAATTACAATCATCAAGATTGCTGTACGTTAGTCAAGTTGTGTCAACCATGACACAACTGAACTAACACATAATTGGTTTTGCTGATTCTATGCTAGTGAAATCGCGTGGAACACCTAGTAGTCTTATAACTTGCAGATTTCTGTAAAATGCCATTATTCTGTAAGGAAACATAATTATGTTTAAGGAAACGTCAGACGATAATTCATGTTAAACCTAATTCTTATACATCCAGCAAGACAGTTTCAACAAACATTAAAACTAAATGGCAAAATAGCTACATAACGAACACCAATTATGAATCCGTTCATAGGCGATACTCACAAAGGCTCCGGACTGCTCGTCTGCAGACTGCTCCCTATTTAAAAAAATCACCACGATTCGTCGATTTGAAATATGAAACCTGCACATGAAAATTGCACGTGAAAACGCAGTTTTTTCATTCAATAAAGAACCCCAGAAATCATTGAAATATTCAATACTTGTGCGCGGTTTTTAAAAAGCATTGAAGAGAAGCGCTCTTCAGTTCTCCGACTACCCGCAGTTTAGTTCATCAATCAAGCTCACAAGCGGCGGCGATTATTCAACTACCCTCGGCTTTCAGTGCGGTGGAGTGGTGGCTAATAGGCTTCGAGGCCGTTGAGGGTTCCATAGGTTTACTTAGATAAATATGCTGCGAGAATGTTTTCAAAATATGAAACTCTATAGGTTATATAGGTTACAGGTATCATGGGTTACTTCACCGAGTGCCGCTAGACTAACATTACATTGAAATTGTATTACATTTAAATGTAATAAGTTTCTCACCTCACCTTCTAATATATAGTGTGAAGAAACGAGATTGTCAAGAAACAGTCCTGAGGTGAATATGCACGTTCAAATATCAAATTCTTTGGATCATTTCTTTCATGCTATTTAAAGGAAGAGTAAAAATTTTATAGAGCAAAAACACACCTATCATTTGCTTGTTTAACACGGAACCACGTACTAATGACACGTGGCTCTCGAGGTAAACCTGTCAGAGAGATGTGTCAGCGCCTGACAGTGTCGACACATGTAGGGCGTGCAGAGTCGAGTGTAACCGAGGTTTATATCTCCATAAGAATTAAAAGTTTCTCTTTTGCTCGTGTGGTAAAAGTACGTGTGTACGTGTCACGTCTTAAAAATGAAAAGTAGGAACAAAGATAGAGGTTTTGCAGTGTAAGCCAGAAAAGAGAGACAAAGATATAAGTTAGTAGACATAGAAAGAGATAGAGAGAGATTGTGACAGTCATGTTTCGTATATTATTCTAGCGACAAGAAAGAGAATACCTCTATTTCTCTTTTCTTACATTTTTTTTTTGTATCACATATTTTCTTTGTCATCATAGACATTCTACATGTCGTATAGCCAAAGATTTACTCCGGTCGATTGCAGCCGTTGGCCGAAGATAGCTAACATTGAAAGAGGTTAGAGGTAACCTGGGGTGAATCCAGGCGAAGCCAATTGAACCGAGGGGGATCTTTGCACCCCTCTTATAAGAAGAGGGGACCTAAGAGCAGTACGAGGAGGCGCTTTTGTGCACAGGGCAAGGGGCGATGATGGGACCACCCACCACATTGCACTGTCCCAAAGCCGGTGGGGTTGTCTTGGTGTGCCGGGCAACCCCATCTGTGGAGGTGGAGTCGGTCCATTAGTGGGCTCACTAGCCATCGAGGTGCCCTGAAGGTCTGTTGTTCCGGGGCACCTCATCAAGGGCAGCACTGATGGCACTCGCGGTAGTTTTTGTGGGTATTCGGACTATCATGTGCCGCGAGTCCCACACACCACTGGACCCTACTCAGGGCTGGCGAATGCGTGTAAATGCGTTTCCCCGCATCAACAAAAAAAAAAGGTTATATGCCATGTACCAATCCTGTGGGCCGTCGGCTACGACTGGGTCCTATGAGGCTGTCTCCTCCCCGGGATCGGTGTCATCTGTTACGCGGATGACACCTTCGTCTATGCCCAGGGACGAGACTACAAGGAGGCGGCGCGGCTGGCTGGTGTAGGCGCTGACCTCGTGATCAGCCGCATAGAGAGGTTAGGGGTCAGACTGGAAAAGGCCGAAGCCCTTCTCTTCCGCGGGACTGGCCGCGGGGGGCTCCCACTGGGGGCAGCTGTGCAGCTAGGAGAGGAAAGGGTCAGGTTGAGCCCCCACATAAGATATCTATACATAAAATAACCGTACTCCGGTGTCTGTCGGAGTATGGCGACGTACGGTGCTCCTGTTTGGGCGGATTGTCTCACTGCGAGAAGGGGACTTCGCAGAGGGTCGTCGCAGTGAGGTCGACCCGGGGGTACCGTACGGTATCGTGGGCTGCAGCGACAGATCTAGCCGGCGATCCCGGCGGAGGTTCTTGCCGAGAGCTGCGCCTATGTCTCGGATAGGAGGGCTCTCGGCCTGAACCCCACGCATGACGAGATCTTGCGGGTCCGCCGCTTAGAGCATGTGGCGTTAATGCAGAGGTGGGGGGGGGGAAGACCTGGCGTGGCAGCCGTACGGTAGAGAGTTAACGGCTGCCTAGCAGCCCGGTCTCGAATGTGGGTGCGCCGTAGGCGCAAACCCCTCGTCTTCCGTCTGACGCAGGTGCTCGCCGGGCATGGTTGCTTCGGTGAATATCTATGTAGGACGGCCCGCAGGGAGTCGACGACTCGTTTTCACGATTGTGACGCAGCAGTGGACTCGACCCAGCACACCCTAGAGGTGTTCCCGAGAGGGGCCGAGCTGCGTCAACGTCTGACTTCAGTTGTCGGAGAGGACTTGTCAAAGTCGAGCATCATCGTTGCGATGCTAGGCAGCGCCGAGTCCTACCAGACCCATGTCCCAGAAGGAAGCCGACGAGCAGGTGAGAGAGTAGGCTGCCGACGCGGGTTCCACTCGCAGACGTCGAATGGGGATACGAAGGAGGCACTATTTGCAGCGCCTTCAGTAGTGTCCCTGTGTTCCGTGTCGGGCCGGGTTGGGAACCCGGTCCACTTCATCCAGACACGGCGTCGTGGACATAATAGCGGATGAAGGCACCCGTAGGGGTTTAGTTGGTATTGCTACCCAATGGCCGAGTACAACATAGGTCTGGTGACCTACCCGGGCTCCCAGGTATCATGCGTAAATGCATTCCCCTTCGTCACAAAAAAAAAAGTTAGAGGCCATGTAGCACGACGGTACGACGGCGCTACGCGGTGTGCGGGTGAGATCGCGGCTGCTAGTACGTCGCTAAAAGGCTCCGACAGCGCGTTAATGTTATAAAAAGCGAAAAGAACATTATGGGAGTATTAAAAGCGATAACCTGCTGCGTTCGCGTCATAAAGGCGCAGTATAATCGCTATATATTGCAGTTACTGAACTTCAATGAAGTCGCGTCATTGAATTTTATGCGAGAATAAATACTGCCGTCCGCGCTCGGTAGCCGCTACTCCACTTGTATAATAAAATGTATTCAAAAGTCATTTCTGTATTTTGTCTGAGAGGCAGTGGCCAGGCCGGGCGACAAGAGCAGCAGTTCGCCTCTGAACTGAACAGAGCTTTGTTCCACGATCGCTTACGGGTAATTAAATCAATGTAAAATAATCCCTAACACCCAAGTTTTAATTATCAGGACTTTTGGTTGGCAATTCGAACAAGTGCTCCAATTAATTCGGATATTTAATTAATAATTCACCATCATACCCCCATTCAAAACAGGCGGGTCAATAATCAACGTAACACGTGTGTGGTGTAGATAAAAAACGTGGCGTACACTCGGGATGTTGTTTTAGGCCGTGTAAACCGGGATACATCCCCCATCCGGTCCCATCCTGCCGGCCGCCAGATATGCCGGATCAGCTTGTGTAACAAATCGTAGTATTTCTCATTATCTGGGAGAATAAAGGAAGTTAGTAAGGTTATGAATTTGCTGCGTTTTATTGAGGTTCACAACAGTTCCGTCTCTCAGTCGCTAGATGAGTTTTCTTTTTTTTATTACCAATAACACCTCACCAATTTTAAATGAACGACTCGCGGAACCAAAGGAGAGTGGAAATAGAGTCCTTTATCACATTTTGAACTTATTTTCATATTAAAATATGACATACTAAACGCTGCTTATACTCATGTAATATCAAATTCATAACAAAATTGTGACAATGTATACGAGGGCAGTTTATAAATCGCACCAGCATGAAATGAGTAAATATCGCACAAGCTTCGAGTACCGCTCGCTCCGAAGTTTCGCCGTCCAAGCTATTGCATATTCCACGGTGTGCTGTTTTTAGACTTTCAAAATATTATTTACCGCCGTTTTGCTACATTTTTTTATTAAATTCGCTTTGTAAGCAAATTCATACGAATAAAATTACGTTAGTTTAGATATTTTACAGTAAGAGGGGCCTTGTACTCCTCAGCTGACACTATTTGTGTTGTGGGCGCGAAGAGAAGCCCGATACAGCTGCAGCTGATGGCTAAGAGTGCTCGTCGGCGACGAGATCAAAGAGACCCAAACGCCTTGCGAAGTTTTGGTGTTTACCGATGACCATAACATTCAACAAGGCGTAGTCATACCAACCGCCCAGAGCAGCCAGCTGCAACCGCCCTACAAGTCAGCTGTGTAATGGAATTACTTGCCTCTTATAGGAGCTATATATAGGAGAATAAAGAGTCATAATATGGAGGTGCCCACGTTCCAAACAATATCGCACTTAATTGTTGGTCGCCTGCAGGTACGTGACACCTGTGCCTACCACTTGATGATTTGATAGATGGCTACTAGCTGATAGATGGCTACTAGCTCATTGGAATCAGCAAATGAACTGGGTCGGGGATGATCGAAGTTAAATCCCCCCC
>JAFELO010000202.1:79613-99222 GCA_017140195.1 Eumaeus atala
GGGGGGGGGGGGGGGGGGGGGGGGGGGGGACGAAAGCCGGCAGACAAACAAATGGAAATAGCATTAATAGTCGCAATAATAAAATTATCCGGCCACTTGGCGGGAACTAGGGACATCTCCGAACATTACCAGGAACACATGCTGATGTCACAATTACGTGCTTACACACTACACGCAGATAACTTTATACACCCGCCCGGCTTCACCCGCGAATTAAGCGGACTTAACAAATTATACACTTAAACTTTTATCAGGAATCGCTCTATCTATTAGTGAAAACCGCATGAAAATCCATTCAGTACCTAGAGTTCGAGAAAATCGATCACACAGAAGCTTCTGGGGAGTTTGTTCGTATAAGTATGGTTAGATGTGCAGACGGCTGACGGAGCCTTGTGACATCCACACACATGTCATCTAGACGTGCTGGCCTCGTGACCACCGCGCCAAAAACCTAAATAACACTTCCCCCAGCGACTTCATAGTGCTATGGTGTTTATAATTAAAATTGGCGAGGCGCATCGGATATCTGATTAATTACAATAAAAATAATAATCCGCTCGCTCCTCCAGCCTCATGCGCGAGATCCTGTGGCGCGGCGCACTTCACAAGCTCAGGGAACATCGCAAAGATAGCTGAAGCTGAATCCTTCCCCGCGTTTCTGAGAAAACTGCCCTCACTTTCTGAAAATCGGTCACACATCGGTCGGTTACTTTAGAAAAAGTCATTTAAATAAAACAATCAAAGCCTGCACACAATATATTATAAAACGAAACACCCAAGTCTTCTGTCTGTAAATGTTCGGTTTTCAACAATAGATGCAGCGATTGCCGAGGAAGGTTTTAGTGTATAATTGTCCTTGTTGTTTACGGGGGTAGCCGGGGCGAACCGCTAGTAGCCATATAATACATGATACAGTAAAACGTTTAGTTACAAAATACTAATACCCAGATATATATTATGACCGGGATGACATAACATAAAAAATGTCTATCCTTGAAAATAATAAATATACGCGGATGAAGCGGCGGGGCACCGGCTACTGTGAACTAAGCTCCTGTAGGTGTGTTGCGACTCGGCGTCTGCGTAATTACTTCCATTCCCAGCTGAACTCTACGAGTTTCAATTAGTTTCGTCTCCACAAACACAAGGACTTCCCTGCGCCGAGCGCTGAATACGTAAAATAACTAAAAACGCGGTGTTAAATGTTCGTGTCATTCTCGGTATTTATTTGACACATAGATGAAACAGCTTCCATGGATATCACATACGTCCATACCCTGGTCAGAAAACAGATGGCTGATGGACAAGAAGATATTTTTTTGTGTGTGGACGGGCCAGGGAGCCTTCTGCTCCAGCAGAAGTTACAATTGACATGAACACGGGCAAGTGTCCGCCGGGTGATGATGATACTTCACACTTTAAAACTTTTGCGAAATGAACTCCCGATTTGGTGTTTTCAACCATGTTCTATGGTTATATGAATCTTATTGTCCCTTACACATTATTTATCTTAATGGAGTCATGCATTCATAGCGAAGCGAGGTTTTGTATGAAAGCGCTTTACTGAGCGGACTAAAGCAAATTGTGTTCTTCTATTTATATTATGTTATGCCGCAATACTGCCGCAGGCTCGGGCAGTGTCTCTCGCTCACAAGTTACCGTTGTCAAATTCTGGCTACGATGCCGCGTTTCGTACGGTCTGCGACAACGCGGATCATACGCACAATGCCAATCCCAAGGTATCAACGCATATCAATCAATACGCAATTGCATAATATGCTGTACTTGATAATTTTCCCCATACTAGGGACCAAACAAGGAACTTCTGCGAAGCGAAACAATAAGAAATGGAGCTGCGAGCGAAGTGGTGTTGGAAACGCGTACGTAAATACTTTTTAGTATGTTCGTTCGGTCAGTATTGTTTATCTATTGAGAACATCCTTCGTAGGCCGCGGGGTGTTCATGCCGAGGCGGATGTGCGGGAGTACAAGCCACGGCCAGAGCTGAGTTCTGATCGGGTTTCGGTATCGTCAACTCCTCAGAATGTTTTTCAACTGGCTGAAGGGAGGAGCAACTTCCCGTAAGAAGAATGCTACTGTTTTACTTCCCAATGGATTTGGAGATATGTTTTTTATCAAAGTAATAGTTTTATGACTAGTGGATGGCGCCCAGTATAGTCTAACGCAGCCTTCGTGCTCTATAGTCGGTCGGTGTCTCCCGGAGAGAGTTTGCTATCTGTTTTGGTGTTTGCTGTTGCACGCGCGCCCCGCCCAGACCGAGCAGGGCGCCGTCTCAGTGGTAAGGCCGGGATGTACAAGGCTGCACCACCTAGCACCGGGCTGTAGCTACAAATTGTTATCATTATTTTCCCATATTTGATCTATGTACTAGCCATCCGCTCTGGCTCCGCTCGTGAATCGCAGGGGGATATAACCTTTCTTGGGAATCACTCTATGCATTGTTGAAAACAGCAAGCAAGTACGTTCAGTAAATTTTGAGAAAATCGATGATATACAGGCAGACAGCCTTTATAGAGTTTGTACCATAATATGTATATATATATAACTGCGAAAAATTGGATGCATCCAGCATAAATGTTTGTTACTCAACCAGGCCAACAGTACTCAACGTATTTTGATGAAACTTGGCAACGTTATACCTCATATATGAGCATAATAACACCAGCTATAGAAATACTAGCGTTCGCGCGTCGTTTCGTCTGTGACATTACACAGGTTCTACGGTGTGGACGCAATTGTCACAAGAACGTCTGTTTTGTTGCTTTATTTAAGGCTGTACAGCATCAGTATACAAACAATATGAGCGGAGTTACGCGGGCGAAGCCGCGGGGCGCTGCATAAATTATATTTTTCTTCTTTTAATTTGATGATGATTAGACAAATCAGGTCCCGTGGTAGTTTTTTATTATATCGTGGTATTTATTTATTATTATGGTATTCATAATTGGGGGTGCCGGATGGGACTCAAAGCTCTAGCGGAGGCAGGCCTACGCGTGTGGCGTGACTTGTCCCGTTTAGCAGCAGGGGGTTCTCCGCAACTATTGGCAAGACCACCTATTGGGCAACGGTCGGTGTCCAGGGATCATTCCGGAGTATACTTGAGCCCACGTTTAGTCGTTTCGAGTCCGACATAACCATCTTCGTCACAGCTCCGCCGAGATGATACCCGAGTGGGATACCACACGTTAAATATAACATGGTATTTGAATTCATTACGTAAATTGCGAGTGTCTACAAATCGGTAATTGTTTACCTTATCCCGTGAAAGTGGAGGAAAGTCCGGAAGTCGTTGTGTACCTGAACTTGTACGCTGTACCGAGTAGGCGCGGCCTGTTAAATAACTTGTTATTGCGGCGAAACTGCTCAAGATCACGTCCAGCTCTATTATATATTAGCTGATACTCGCGACGTTGCCTGCGCAGCTTTTGAAGCTAATATATATAAAGAAAAGATAACCAAGATCATTGTTTCCATTCATAAATGCCATGTTCTTCTTTTTTTTTTTATATACAATAAAGGCGCAAACGGGTAACCTTTGTCTTGACTATCCATAATGCGAATGTCCATAAACGAAGACAGGAGTTACCTAAACAGAGGCGTTATCCTCCATCGCCCCGAATGGACCACAGGAAGCGCACAAAACAAAACGCATTAACCACGACACCAACAGGCACTTCTCGCCGCTGTTATGTGCGACAGAGGTGGCACACCGGTCGCGGCGGTGTTATGTGCATCTAACAGAGAAATCGAATCGAGACAGAGGCTGGTCCTAGAACGTAACGAAGTACCTGCTCAATACGCACACAAAGTCTATGAACTTTTTAACCACCTATGCACATACTGAACTAACAGTCCGCCCGGCATCGCACGCGTATTTTAGAAAATATAGCGAAATTTACTATTTTGAATTTCGATCTTATCATCGTTGCACGTTACCACGACGACACATTCACATATGACAACGACGACCGTCGGGACAGCTAGTTGTCAGTAATTCCCGCAGAGTGATACCTAAATGGATTTATTGTGATACTTTATTCACTTCTTTGGCTAAGTTGCCGAAGCTTCTATAATGGTCTGTTACGTTTTAGAAAATGTCATATAGGTAAAAGGCTTTGAAATCAATCCAGGAATTACGGAGCCTATTCAATGCAAACATACAAACAAACAATCAAATGTTTCCTTTTCTAAATACGTTAGCAGTAATATTTCAATGCTTCTTGGTGTTAGGTCCTTACATATGAAATTGACGTTTTTCAATACTGGCCACTTTAATCTCGAATTTCCTCTCTATAGGAAGGAATTCAAATTTGTACAGCCATTTACTCATGGATTTGTGCTTCGATGACCGTCATTCTTTTGTTTCTTTCTTCTGTTTTCTTTCTGTTTGCGTCACTCATTTCACAAAATGGAAAACTTAAAATATCGTTTTCATTTACGAGTTCCGTCGTGGCACTCGTGCTGCGGAAACAACTCGAAGGGTGAATGACGTGTATGGCGGTCGTGTTGCAAAAGAAAACACAGTTAGTTTTTGGTTCCAACGTTTTCGTTCTGGAAGTTTCGACGCTACGTGGACGGCCTGACCCAAGTTGATAATGAAGAGTTGAAGGCTATTGTGGAAGCGGATCCATCGCAAACCTCGTCCGAGTTAGCTTCAGGGTGCGATGTTAGTGGTAAAACTGTTTTAATTCACTTGAAACAAATTGGGAAGATCACAAGGCTTGAAAGGTGGGTACCACACCTACCACGAATTGACTGAAGCGAACCGGCAAACGTGCGTCGACTGCTGCGTTACATTACTAAACCAGCACAGTAATGAAGGTATTTCAAACCGAAACCTGTGGTGAAAATACGATAATCGGAAGAGCTCAGCGCAATGGTGGATCCTGGCCAGAAAGCCATATCCTGCCCCAAGCGAAAATTAACCCCAAATACTTGTAAGCATTTCGTGGACTAGTGCTGGTATTGTACATTACAGTTTTCAATCTCACCAAACTATTACGGCTGATCTATCGCCAGCAATTGCAAGCCGTGACGGAGCTGGCGGCTGAGCAACCTAGGATGATCATAGCTCCACGCCCCTGCTGCTGCACGACAACGCCACACCACCCACTGCGCAACAGGCGGCTACCAAATTAGAAGAGCTTCAATTGGTAAGTCTAAGACATCCTCCGTTCTCCCCGGACCTTGCTCCAACAGATAACCATTTTTTTTTTCGAAATTGGATAATTTCTTGCAAGGGAAAAAATTCAACTCCGATGGGCAGTACAAATCACCAGCAAAGATTTGATTGATTCCCGTGCGACTGGTTTTTTTAGTAAGGGGGTCAATGCGCTACCTATGAGATAGTAAAACTGCATAGAAAACAATGGTTCATACTTCGATTAATTAAACAAGAAATATCCGACTTTTTGTTCCTCCCATACAATACGCCAATTTCATATGTAGGGACCTAATAATAGTATAGATGACAGTTGAGACGGCGCATTACTCTTAACTGTTGTCAAAAAAGGCGTTTTCGTGACTATAAAATCAACTGTTGACATCGAATTAATCGACAATATTTTCCACATCATTATTGAATTTCCCTGCAACATAATAGCCGCAATCACTGAAGAATGTCGGCTGGTACTCAGGGTGGTTCACCTTGAGGGGTCGTTTATCAAACTGTAATAAAATCATTTATCATATAGCCACCCCCTACACCAGGACGATGTCTTAGTAGTGATGAGCCAAGCAGGACCAGAGCCAAATTGACCTACATTTGGTCCTTCGTAGTCATTGCAGTGTACAGTCTCCAGCAAAGGAATAAATATTTATATGTATATGTACGTTTTTGTATGATTTGTCGTCTCAAACTACGTACAGACCGCGGACGGATAATACTGCATAAGTGAGCGAGATAGGACACTCGCGTTGAAGCGGGCGACGGTGTAAGACACAGCGAGGCGATATTATTAATTATTTTTATCTATACTTGCAAAATGTTATGTTGTTAACACTATACTAGTCATGTCCGGTCAGTACTAAAGACGAGCAAGTGGAGCCAACCTCCAGTTGCTCGTCCTTATTACTTATACTACTTGTAAAACTATTTTTTTTTCCATTAAAAATCTACAGGCTGTATGCCGTAATCTTTTTTATCGAGTAAAATTTTTTGCACACAATATTCTAAAATTACTTTATCAATTAGATTCGAACACAATGTAGCTTGATCCTAGACTACTTGCTTCTAGTATATCAGTATAGACTAGCAGTCCGTCCCGAATTTGCACGGATACTATACAAAATATGGCAATAATTCATCGACTTACAATAATACAAAAATTATAAATTTTAATTTCGGCCTCGAAAACTCGTTACTACGAAATCAAATTCAGTCTGTGTCAGAACAACGTCCGCCGGGTCTCGGTTGTGTGTCGGTGTAGGTACACCGAGCGTCGCGCGTGCCTTCGCAACAAATGAAATATACATCCACACATACGCCCGGGTACAAGGCTCCACTCCAGCGGACGCAGTCGGGTAAGTGTTTACTCGCTGTCCTTACTGTGTGGCTCTTTACACTGTGCCATTTGTTCCATGTCTACAAAACGATTTTGGTCCTAGGTCCTGATGATGCCGTCGTACCTCGTAGCCTGGCTGTAACATTGCAGTACCCGGAGGTGCCGCATGATGCTGTTGTACCTTATAGCCTGGCAGTAACATTGCAGTACCCGCAGGTACCACATGATGCCGTCGTACCTCATAGCCTGGCAATAACATTGCAGTACCCGGAGGTGCCACATGATGCCGTCGTACCTCATAGCCTGGCAGTAACATTGCAGTACCCGGAGGTGCCACATGATGCCGTCGTATCTCATAGCCTGGCTGTAACATTGCAGTACCCGGAGGTGCCAAATGATGCCGTAATACCTCATAGCCTGGCAGTAACATTGCAGTACCCGGAGGTGCCACATGATGCCGTCGTACCTTATAGCCTGGCAGTAACATTGCAGTACCCGGAGGTGCCACATGATGCCGTCGTACCTCATAGCCTGGCAGTAACATTGCAGTACCCGGAGGTGCCACATGATGCCGTCGTACCTTATGGCCTGGCAGTAAAAGCTGTTTCGTTTCAGGAAAGCTTTGATTTACCATAAACGTCAACGCCGTCAGGCGCTCACCGTCCACAGCTAAATAGTCTCCTTATAATGAACGCCGCGAACACTATCAATGAAAGCAAAGTCCCGAATAGGTACAATTTGTTGTTTGACAATTTGTTTGGGTTTTCTTTTGGACAAACGGGTAATCGAAGCGATTTGGTGACTACCGATGGCAATAAACATCCGCACAGTAAGTAGTTATGGAGATACGTGACCCTCCGTCAAAGTGTCAACCAAATAAGGCAGTATCTTGTGAGCTCTCCAACTCACAGAGCACAGATACTAAGCACAGTATCCTGAACACAGATAATGATCAATAAGTAAACAAACAGTAATAAAGATTAGCGCAAATCGTGTTTGACGCAATTACTGCGTTGAATTCGCGATTGATTTATAAATTAATTATTAATTCAACATTATTTTTGCGACGATTAAGATTTCGATCAGTAGATACTAGTCTCCTTTATATGATGATGGTTAGATAACGAACTTGAGCTAACATCGGTAAAGATAATCAAGTTTAAAAATACGGTTCAGAGCTCTAATCCAATTAATTGGAGCAGTTAACGCGTTTAACTGGGACCGAACGAGATTTGTTACAGCTTGCTGTGTAAGTGACAGGTGACTAGGGCCACTCAGGATCGTAGTCGTGCACGGGTGAGGCTTGGCGAAACCTTTTATATTTCACAACAAAACGCGACGGTATAGCCACTGCAATTCGATGTTTTGTGAGCAAGAGCCTACTCAGTAGAGCTGTAATTTAGCAATGACACTACCGCTGTAGTGGTCCCACTGATATTATAACTACGTTAGGTATTGTGTGTATGTTTGTTCACTTACAAAAAACACTTTTCCACGGTTTGGAAAGAAATTATAGATTAAGATTTGGAAAATCCTTTTTTATCCCGAAAACTTGCATAGGTAGCTCCTTTGGATAGTTTTTACGAGGATGAAACCGGGGAGCTAAATTAGCTGAAAAAATAATTGCAATACATGTTTAGACGGTCCACTAGGGCCCAGGGCGTCGAGCCAGGCCCAGTAGTCCCGAACTCCATCACAAAGAGAGATATTCCACAAAAACAACAACACATGCTCACCCAGACCCGTACTTCCTTGTGTCTACCGGTAAATCTTGCTCCCTCCACTCTGTCTACACAAACAAACACGACAGTTGCGAACACTCTTCACATACGAATACAAAAAGATTGACAATGAGAGCCTGGCAATCGGCACGGCTCTGCCAGAACAATGCATTTGTGCCGCCTGATGATAAAAAGACACTCAAAACCAATCAAGCGTTAGTCGATGTGAACTACAAAGGTTTAACGTCAGCTCACCGCGGATGGTGCTGGTTCACGTCGACCGCGCAGGGCTGCGCAAAGACTAAACTATATAAGACAAGCTACACTTATACTCGCGTAACATAACACAATGTTCATGTTTCTAGGTTGTGAATGTGTACAAATTCCTAGCAGCGCCACGCAGTATCGCCCGTAACATGTTTTAATTCCACATAAACTTCACCCTCCTGTTAGGGGCATGACTAAGGGCGTGCCACTTAGGCTAACGCATAATTTCTAAAAATTCTTTCTTTATGCTCACTTATATCATGAAAGGAGTGCTTCAACTTTCCAGGTCCAGTAGTTTCTTTCGGCTCAATATCATAAGTCAGTCAGGTTTGCCTTTCACATGTATAGTATAAATTGTAGGCTGCGATTAACATTAATTAGATTTTTGGATTACTCTATAGAAACGCTTTAAGGTATGAAAAATATGAGGCGTAAAATAGTGTATCGAGGAGTGGTGAGTAACGCCAGCTTTATAATTTACTATCGCTCGTCTTCGCTCCAGACTCTGCTCGAACGAGTAAACTACCAGACCCGTCTCACTCGTCACCCAGTCCGAGTGACTGGACTCACGCAACACATTTTTTCTTAGACCTCCACCGAGATATTTGATCATTGATTCGATCGATCGATTCAGATAATGAATACAGAATAAGCATAGAGTGAAATTACTAATCAATACAATGTTTCTGTGTTAATCTATAATAACTTTAGAAATAGAATAGCTTTTTTTTTTCAACCCGTCACGTTTAAAAGTACAAAAGGTGAGCAGTAAATAAAACTTATTTTTAAGCGAATGTGTATACTCATCGGTTCCACTGTTCTAAATTGACCAACGAATAATGTCGTGTCTGCTGTCTGCGACAACCCTGGGCGAGCCATATCAAATATCCGTCAGTAATTACATATGGGACCGCTCCTCTGAGAACGTGTGCCGTGTAGGGCGTGTGCCATGTGCCATGTGGGGCGTGTGTCGTGTAGGGCGTGTACCATGTGCCATGTGGGGCGTGTGTCGTGTGCCGTGTGCCGTGTGCCATGTGTGGTGTGGAGACATGAACTGTGGCCATGTGAGAGCGGAACGACACTTTCAGCTGCCCTATATCATTTAGTGAACTCAAAAAATACTAATTGTTAATGCTTAAGCATATGTAATATATAACAAGGACTTAACTTGGAAACTACAAACAATAAGGTTTGAATAACTAATAAAATAACACTTGTGGTAACAAGAGGCTTATCTTAGGTCTGCAGCAGTATTCACACTCATGAAAACATGTCGCACAAGCTTTTTATTTTTGTTAATCAATGTAAGCTAAGATTAAGAGTAAGACGGTCTCCGTGCAGTAGCCGGTCCGGGATGGATGCGAGTAGCAGGAGATCGGTCGTCTGAACGTTCACTGAGAGAGGCCTATGTCCGGCAGTGGACCGATAAGGGCTGATAATGAAAATAAAAAAAATGTAAGCTTGTTACAAATTGAAAACTTTTGTAGCAGGAGCGTTTCATTCATTGGTGTTAAACGAAACGGCTGTCGATCGGCCCCTAGGAGTGTTAGAGGAGTCCGGGCCTAAATAAAGACGCCAAGCGCCGAAGTGTACTGTTGCTGAGAGATCTAGGGCGCAGCATACAGGCGGCCTGTAGCATCTGCGAGGTGCACATGGGTGTGCCCACAGCCGCGTGTGCCAAACATCTTTGTTTTCTTGACGACGCGGAGAAACGCATTTTCGCGCCATTACTCACTAAAAACACCGCGTATCCCACTAAAAATACCTTGCCTCGAATTAAATTAAACTATGAAACTATTAAGGTGCCGACACCGCCTACACAGATGTGGTTGTCCCGCTCCACATCACAAACAGTCCAATTTGGAACAGTGCAATGTGGTAAGGTTCCCATCCTCACCCCTTATTCCGTGCGCATAGTCAAGGGAGTCGGGATTCACCCCAAACTACCTAGCACCGACGCCACGACAGGGCTTCAACCATGATGGAGTCCCACACGCCTATAAAAACCTACCCAACACCGGTGCCAGTACGAAAATCATTTCCTCGCGAATCATAGAAAATGAAACATAGAACAAGAACATATAAATACCTACAGACGAAAATCTGATGTAGCTGATGTGGCTGATGTAGCTGATGTAGCTGGGTAGACCTGTTACTAACTCTAAGACATGTAATGTTGTGGGTCAGACAAGGTCAGACAGAGAGGCGCGCAGGAGTGTTCCACGCCAGTGACAACTTGCCACCAATATGCTATTGCATTAGGAACTTGCACATAAACATTCACAATAATTATAACATGCCGCATTGTAGCCGGAGTGCACCGGCACGGGCGGGGAGGACCTCTCGGTCACATCACACCATCTTATTGAGCGATGGCTACGCCGTCGCGTATCGTACGGTAAGTGAGTAGCCGGTGGCACATTGGGGGTAAAGGAGGGCAACGCATCTGCATAGTAATTATGTGGGCGTCGGTAGTGGTAAAAAGGCTCCGATTTCTCGTTTGCCCCCTATTCTGCACAAAAAGATATCACTTCAAAGTAATAATAAGAAGAGTGTGTTTTTGAGGGTGGAATGATGCTGCGCGTCTATTATAGGAGTACAAGTTTGAGGTAGTGTTGTTACAGCATGGCTCCGAATGAGGCCTGCACGATGCGGTAAGAACTTTGTGTTACACACGTAATGCCCATAAATATCCACACGAAGATAATGCCCTCCTGCCAATCCGTCCTAATGACCCATTTAGATTCACACCCACACGGAACGTAACATGTGCACAATGTCACGGCGACATGATGAGTTACACAAGCCAGTGCTCCCGGCTGCTCCTGCCTGATACGGTTACAACGCAGCAATGGCGTTGACTCAACTCCCTTTGCAACATCTTTCCATTGCTTGTTATAAAACGAAGTCCCCAAAAGCTGTCTGTGATCAATGTGTTCAATGAAGGGAACGATGCCGGAGGCAGGCTTCAGCAGATACTTTATACCCGTTGTGTTCAGGCAAAGCCGGGCGGATCGCTAGTATATATGAGTATTAATAACGAAGTGTTATGCCCAGCCGGCGGCCCCGCGGAGGCGTGGAGCCGCGCCAACGACAAACTTTTTATTAAAAAAACAACAACATCGTGTCGTGACAGCACACTTGATTGTAAACATGAGCTGAAGTTTGGGCACCCTTGGGGAGGTACCTCTCGCACACGCTATACAGTGGGTGGGTTGAGTAGAGGGCGACATGTGTGGGAGCCCTCGTCCCCATGAGGCTCCACCTGCTCTTTTGGACTGTTATGCTACTGGTAATAAATCGGTATTGCTCTATGTATGCACTCCAGATACAGGGTTATCCTGAACACCAGCAAGCTCTTAGGAATAGCTAGCACACACCTCATGGCTCCTGATAAAATAGCCCTGCACACATCTGTAGTGCCTGGCACACTGCCAGAATGAAATTGCATCCGTCGAGTTCCCACTCTCATATCATTATTTTGCTGTTATCTCAAATTATCATGATGTCAAGATTGTATACACTAGCTGTGTCGCGCAGGTTTGTCTACAGTGAGATGTGATAATTAAAATAACATCGTGTTGCTAATTGTAAAGAAACCGAATGAAGAAAGAAATCTCTCCATAGCTGACCATTGAGGTGGGGGAGGACGGGGCAGAGGGGAAGCTGTTGACTAGCTCATAATTAGCAGCAGTACACGCTAACTGGTACACGACAGTTTCACGTTCTGTGCTGTGTTTGTGAAAGTCAAGTGCATCCGACTGGATCTGCAGAGGAAAACCAGATGTTAGTCATGCGTTATGACCGCCTGTCCCGCTTCAACACTCAGAATGTTGCGGCGGCAGACGGAAGAAGGAGATTTTTGAAAATGATCTGCACTAAGAGTGCAGGAGATTTGGACCGGCACGACAGTTGAGGTGACTTTTGCTCACAAAATATAACTGTGAAGTGATTGCCGCGGTTGTTATTTGGTAGTTTTCGATGACTCACAGGAGTTACGTGCTTACCTCTGGATCTCGGTAGTCGTGAATAGACTGCGACTGGTCATTTCCCCTAAACTACTACTAAACTACGTTTTTGTAGCGAGGAGCCAATTAACGTTGAGTAGATCTTGGTGACAGCTTTTTAGGTTCCCTCGCCTCGAAAGAATAAAACGGAACTCTTATAGGATCACTTTGTTGTCTGTCTGTCTGTCTGTTTGTCCATCTGTGTGTTTGTTAAGATCTTTTTATTATTAAGGTACTAAGATTAGCGACAAACTTATATTAGAAGTATAACATTCAGTCAAAAGATATAGTCGTTTACGTGTGTTTCTAAGTAACACGCCTCAGTGACGACTCAGATCGCTGTTCAGTACATGACACTTCGAAACCGGGGCAGATCATGGCACCCTCGCTGGTTTACCTGAGTACATTTCTCAGAGGGACCCCACCCCACTGTTAGCGGTGCCATTGCATTTACAGGAACATTTCATCGGTTATTTAGTTGAGTGCCCGACTACTCGTATGCCGTAACTATCAGTTCACATTCTACCTGTAGAGTTTAAGTTATATGCAGCCTACAGGTAGACTGTGAACTGATAGAACAATATAAAAATCCCATGTCTCCGTCATTATACTTTATCAACATTAAAAACTAAAAGAATATCTATTATTATTTCAGAATACAAAAACCATCCACTGTTGTCCCAGTAAATATTGTTGCGACTCAATACCGATGGATATTTAATTATGTTATGCTAGGATCGCAGATGTCTGCGAGGTTGTATTTCTATCGCTTCTCTTCAATATCTCGTCGATCTGTCGCCGGTTATTATTTTTAGGTTAACATAGAATATAAAGAACTTTCTATAGAATTGTGGAGTCATCGGGAAAACGGAACGATTCGAAGATATCCGGACAGTTATAGTAGTAAGAGTTGCCATGCATGAAGGAGGAGGTAATGCTATGCATGGTGCATGACACAACATCCTGCTAAGCAACGGAATTAGGCCGGCACGATCGGGGCGGTACTCCTGGCTCACTCGATACCGCCGTTAAGTGACACCAACGGTGTCGCGTTTCGTGTGGTTTGTGAGTAGCCGGTAAACCATTAGGACGGGGGGGGGGCAGGTTAAAAAGGAGTGCAACGCATCGGCATAATTATGCTGATGTTCATGGGCGTCGTAGTCGTTGAAATGATCCGATTGCTCATTTGTCCATCATCTATCACATCTATCAAACTCTCGTAAGTTATTTCTGTAATCGTTATGTTGGCTTCAGAAGGTTTCCACAGCGGGATGTCCCTTGGGTTCGGTATTGGGCCCCACACTATGGAACCTCCTCCTGGACTGTGTATCTGTGACCCAGGTGCTTGGGTTACACATAGACGATGCTAGATCCTTTGCGCTGCATGCGGTTACGATGGGCGAGAAGGCCGCTAGCTCTTTCGGAAAGGTCTCACATGTCTGTACCTCCTCGTGGGGTGTGAAGTACCGGGCACTTACATTCCTGTACCACGAAACCTGCGATGTTGTAATCCTGACATATGCTGCAGCGCTTTAGTGTCGACGCTCTCACTTGTATGTTGTACGTAGTGCATTATTACGCACCCGAAGAGCAGCTTTAACGAAGGCCTACAGGTCAAGCAGCAGTGCGGCGCTACCAGTAAGCGCTATCACGGACGACGTAATCTCCACTTGGCAGTCACGGTGGGCTGCATGTGCCGACGGGAGGGAGCCGTACCGCTTCTTTCCAGAAGTTACAACGCGCCTGGCATAACAATGGGTGAAACCTGAGTACGTTATTCCACAGATACTAACTGGGCACGGGTGCTTTAGAGGTCACCTGCCATCATATCCTTGCGGTCATGAAGCTGTAACCAGAGACCATGTACCGTGGGAATGTGACTTGTACAAAAACAAGCGAAACATCATGTTGGACGGCATCGAACGCTAGACAGTGAACCCAGTCTATCATCAGCATTTTGTCGCTACGGAGCAGAGCTTTTGGGCAATTGGAGACATTTGCGCATACATGGCACGCGAAGAGGAAAGATAGGTAACGACATAGCTGCATCGAGATAATCAGGAGTGACGAGGCCGATGACAACTTCCGTCTTTGTGGTGTCAGGCCCCAGAAAAGGGGAGAGTGAAATAACGAGAGGGCACTAAATAATGTGCAGGGAATCAAGAATTGCACGTTGGGGAACAGTGCCGATGAGCAAACGCCCGTGCATCTCTCACGATACGCTCCGTATACCAAGAGGTGGGTAGGAGCATGGGTGGAGGTGGGCAAGTGCTCGTTTGTCCCCCTATACTATAAAAAAAGGTGACGGTTATGCAGATGCATTGTCCCCTTTCACCATATTGCACTCTATGGGCACCGGATACTCAGACCGCAAGAGCCGCACCAGCAAGCAGTCGGCTAACGGCGGTACCGTGTGAGCGAGAGCAACGTCTTCGTGCCGGCTCGATGGCTGTAACACAAGAGGAGAGCCTCACTGCGGCCACTGAGCCGAGAGCCGAGGCCAGCCGCCACTACGCCCGAGGACACGTCCTCGGGCGTAGTGGCGGTCTCGCTTACTAACCACTACTACTAGCTAGCCTGATCCTTTAAGAAGTACTTTGGTGCTATGTTTTAGTTTTCTTTTTGTTTCAAATTTAAATAAAATGATTATAATGATTACAAATGACTTGACGTTTTAAACTAACACCTAAACAATTTGTTACCGAAAATGGCGAAGGAGGGCAACGCATCGGCATAGTAATTATGTGAATATTCATGGGCGCCGGTAGTCATAAAAGGCGCCAATTTCTCGTTTGCCCCCCTATTCTATAAAAAAATATACATTAATGATTGCAGTTCGTCATTAAAATCAAGAGAAACAAATCAAAATACAATAATTATACTTATTGCAACAACATATTAGGTGCACGTGCCAGCGCGGTGCGTGAGTTCCGCACCCGCGCAGTGCAGCAACATGGCGAACAACACAACCTCGCGCCAGATCCCCGATCGGGTAGGCAGAGGGAATAGGCAGCCAGCTATTATTATATATTAATAATGTATTCTAAGAATCTAAAGACAAAACCAGAAGTCGCACCTAAATCTACGCGTCGACTGCCCTCGTCAAATTCATTCGATGGGCTAACCTCAAACCCGCTCAAAATTGATCCAGCAGTTACCCGATTACGCTGCAACTAAGCAATCACTACGTACACTGTTCTTTGTTCTTATTAGCATAAGTTCAGCTCCGACAGCGACGCTATGCCCAGCTCAGCTCGATGGTATGCCCAGTGCTGGTCGGCGACGAGAGACCCCGCGGTCAATGATATATGTTTGTATTTATCATAACACATATTCCCTCCACACCACTAAATCTAATCCCCTCATTAAGTGTAACAAATTGGGGTTCCTCGGGGGNNNNGGGGGGGGGGGGGTTTCGTGTGTATGTACACAAAACTGCACATACATAATGTGAAATAGAAATAGAAATATATTTGTTTGTGGATAATTTAACGATATTTTCTGTATTTTTTTTTATTTCATTATTGTTATGTTTTTCTCTTTCATTTGTTCTCATCCACGATTGGTAGGCCCGACATACAGAAGGCGCAAATTGCTAAGGTTGAAAACCGGTGTTGCATTGCATGCCCGCCTACCCTCCTTTTTTTTGACGCGCGGAAAAGCATTTACGCGCCTTCGCTGGCCCTGGGTGGAGTCCAGTCGCGTGTGGGGCTCGCGACACGTCATAGTGCCAAGGAGAGTTCTTATAAGAGGGGCACAAAGAGCACCTCGGTTCAGTTAGTTTCACTCAGGGTGTCCGGGTTGACCCCAGGCTACTGAGCTCCACCGCCATGACAAAGAGCACCTCGGTTCAGTTAGTTTCACTCAGGGTGTCCGGGTTGACCCCAGGCTACTGAGCTCCACCGCCATGACAAGGCTTGTACCGTGGTATACCTAGCTTATGCTGAACCTAACCAACTTGGCGCAGCATAAAGGCTCGCTATGTTTGTTACTTCCTTGTATTGTTCTGTCTGGACCAGTTGTCGACGTCTTTAGTGTTGTGCTCAAAGATGTTTTTCATTTCCATTCAATATGAAGTGGCAACATCACCGGCCCGTTCCACGGCCGAACACTGACCACGTATCAATGGACGCGGAGAACCCAGCCGTAGGAAATATCTACCGACCAGCGACCACATCAAGCTATGCCTCACGGAATAAATAAATAAATCTTTATTTGCCAGAATTGTAAGTAGGTAAGTACTTAGGCTGTTAAATATATTTCATTTGGCATCATCACAATTCGCTATCAGTACTTAGCATGCGAATACAAAATGTCTTATCATCTATTAAATTGTGGTAATTATGTCCTCAGTAATTAATTAAAGTAAGTCAAAATTATTGAACGACTGAATGAAACGAACCCAGCTTTTACAGAATTAAACACAACCCTACCATTTGTTTGCAAATTCACCATGAATCCTGCAGTTTGTGTGTTCCCGGTGGCCTATTGAAGGGGAGGAGATATTGGAGGTAACAAGTCTGCATTTTATTAATTTCTACCGTACGTCTTATAGGCTCCGGCTGCCCTTTAGCCCCCTAATACTTTAAAAAACACGACACTGTCGCGCCCGCACGTCATAATAACATACAGGGCTGCCACCAGGTACAGAACGTTGCTTCATGTAGTCGGTAAAACGTAGACAATGGGGCAGGATCAGGACCTACGGAAACGTATTCAGATTTCCACGTGTTTTCGGTGGTGGGAAGACACCTAGCAGCGGTGCTTCACCACGACCGCCGCACCGCCGCCACTTGCGAGGAGTGAACTGACTATTTGAACTCAATTGACATATCCAAAAGTGTTAACTGCATTGCGACCAAATTATACAGGAACAAACGTGGAGGTACCTCTCGCTTACAAAATGTCTCCATAGAATAACAGTTTTACTGTCGCATTTCGGGCCGTTTGTGAGTTTTCGGTGGCCCATTAGAAGAGAGTATCGGTTGTCCCCACATGACTCCGATATTTCGTGCGGCCCCGTTTGGCGGCAATGTATCATTGACACAGTGAGCTTACAACATGTACCTCATCAGTGTTATTTTCATTCTTTCTTTCATACTGTAACCGGTACAGAAACAAAGAACGGTGCTAGAGCTTCCCATGTTTTTGCATTCTCTCACCATCCGCATCATTACATATTCATTGATTATGTTTTATTGGGTTCCTACGTAACGAGTAAAAACGGGACTCCGTCACTAAGGCTAATCCACTGTCCGTCTGCTCGTCTGCTAGTTTGTCTGTCAAAACGAACATTTGTAAATTGTCACTCACAAAATCACAAAAATCGCTACTAAATTATGCGCAGTTCTTTTCACGCAAACATTTGAGGCGAATACAAGTTGTATTCACGCAAACATTTGAGGCGAATACAAGTTGTAACGTTTTGGGAATCCGACTCGCACTTGTCGGGTTTTTCGTATCAACAACGTGAAACACAATAGCTTGCGCAGATAGGTGGTCCAGAAAGTGTAATCCTTGACAATGGAACATTTGGGATCAACATACATGAAAGTACAACACAAATACCCGATCTGCTTTTTATTATTCAACTATTCTAGATAATAGAACCATTACACGAATTCTGCCGATATTATTTTGATATTTCACTCCCGATCTCTCGACGTAACTTACGCAGTTTTATTGTAATGAGCGACATACTCCGTAATCTTACAATGTTATGACGTCACAAGTAATCCAATATGGCGGGTTATGAGCGACACTGCGCGCTGGAGATGAAATAAAAAACCCAATAATGCATTTAATATCAAACGAACAATCGTGACGATTACTTTTCCAAAACTTTTTTATTTTATGTGATTATCCTTGCATGTGACGTCAAGGATAACTTTTTTCTCTTTATTTTTCTACACATTTACGACAGGACCACTTCTCCTGAGACTCATCATTTTTTTCGGACCTTAACTTATGCTGTGGAAGTGAAGAGCAGTCCAATACAGCTTCATTGGATTGCTACGAGTGCTCGTCGCGCGAGATTACATTTCGGGTTGAAAGGCGGTCTGTACCTGCACGGTCCCGCAGATGGGAGGGATGCATCCCGATATAAGAATGTGTAAAATAACTAATTAAATTATCATGTTCAGAGAGACCGCGGGGTCCCTCAGCCGACTCCGACATCGAGGGTAGCTCGCGCGCGGTAGTTAAAATGGCCTCAGCGCTGACATAAATATATCGCTCTCGGAGAGGATCGTGAATTACGAGTAGTATGATACGAGTATATCACTACTGAGTCTTACCGGAAACTGTGAATCACAGTACACATACATTCCGAACATGCGCCGGGTCTCTAGAGACGACTTGGTGTTCCCAGGTGTGGAAGTGCTGACGTTATGGGGTGCAAACGTAGAGGGCGAGCAGCGCATCAGCGACGACAGCCAACAGAAGCACTCGTCAACAGACGGCATAAACAATGTTTACGGCCGCCAGCTGCAGCAGTAGCGGCGCCCATGAGCGGCGGCGACTCTTACTCTGCGTAATCTTTCTTTCCTCGCAGTGTGAATAACTTTAAGCAACCTTATAGGTAACCAATAAGTGCTGGTTTTGCGGGTTACAATTAAAATGTCAAATGTACGTTACTTAACTCTTAACTTCCACATTAATGTTAAATGCGAATTTGCAATTGAAAATTGTACCTCTCACCAAAACATTGTCCATTGGACATAAGGAGGAAATTAGGGCGACGTAGCGGCTTAGTTATTGTGCGTTATGTTGTATTCATGAGCATCGGTAGTCGTAAAAAGGAAGACTGTAGGAGGTACCTGAAACAGGCCCGCAATGTCCAGTTATGTACCTCGTACTCAAAGGTAGGCACATGGCGCAAGTTCTGTTATGTACCTCGTACTCAAAGGTAGGCACATGGCGCATGTTCTGTTATGTACCTCGTACTCAAAGGTAGGCATATGGCGCATGTTCTGTTATGTACCTCGTACTCAAAGGTAGGCACATGGCGCATGTTCTGTTATGTACCTCGTACTCAAAGGTAGGCACATGGCGCATGTTCTGTTATGTACCTCGTACTCAAAGGTAGGCAC
>JAFELO010000204.1:0-10120 GCA_017140195.1 Eumaeus atala
GGGGGGACGGATAACCAGTTTCCGTATACCTCCCACACAGGCTAGAAAAAAAATATTAAACACTAATCCATTTGACTTCATTTTTCACATGTTATATAGTTATATACTTATATACACTTCTCCCTCTCGCTGGACGCTGCAGACGGACATCGCCGACACCGCACGGGCGGTCCCGAGTGGGACGTGACAACCCCGTTGCCACGCTCCCGCAAGGATACGGCCCGCCGCTTCTCCCGTGACACCAACTTCACGGCCAGGACCCTATTTCTTTTTCTTTCTTTTTTTCTGTTTGTCGCGTCTGACCCTTGACTTTTACTTTGCCACCAATACACAGTATCATAAACACAGCGTGCGATTCGGTGCCTGTCCATAGGGCCATCACAGGAGTGGAACCATACACGTTTCCCAGTTCGCTCTGGGACCTGTGAGAGTGCCCCGACAAATGGATAGACGCCGATCGTACAAAGATACCAATAGCCCAGGCACATAAATATATGTGCATACGCACTCAGAGGTCAACATGACCTCGCATCGACCACAGCCTCGTATTGACGAGGCTCGAACAACACATCTCCAGTAGGGAGCTAAGCTCCGGTCTGGACCCCCCTCGACCCGGCAACGGGAAGAGTGCGAAGACATGACGAGTTCGTGCTGTTTGTGCATACCCGGTGGCCTATTGGAGGGGATGACAACGGCAACGCATAGGCATAGTAATTATGCAGAAGAGTTCGATTGCTCATCCCCCCATACTACAAAAAGTTAAAAAATATGGATCCTATTCATGTTACAAATATTTATAGTTTTTAATTACTATTGTTACTCATTCGCGAAAAACTACTGCGGTATGGCACTTCAATAGTTTTTTCTGCATTGCCGTAGAAGTGATCCAGCACGACCGAGGAGGAACATGTCGCTCACATAACACCAACTTAAAGTGACAGCCGTGCTGACACGTTTCGTGCGGGTTATGAGTAGCTAATGGTGCATTGGAGCGGAATAGGCATCTGCCTAACTATGCTGATATTCATGGGCGTCGGTTGTCGTTGATAAGCTCCGATTACTCGTTTGTCCCCCTATACTATAAAAAACTGTTGCAAAACGATAAAAGATTATGATTTACAAAACTTAAATCTCTAAGGTACACAATATAACATAACATTAATTTGATAAATTAAGAAAACCGGACTGCTTAAGGTATACGTTCCTGCCCCGGCCCCCTTCGCGTTATGAATACGAATCCAGCGACACGCAAAAATCCGACAAGCCATTCAAGGCGTAGTAGGGAACATAGAAATATACACATATACATATATAATGCTTTAAAGACATGAACCGCTTTCTGAAGCAGTCGAGTAATAAATACAACGGCATGGCCAACACACAGAACGTTAAACGTAAATAGATACGTAAATCACTCCAGAAGATTGAGTCATCCGCACTAACTAGTTTTTCCCTAGTAATGTTTTAATATAAAGGAAATTATTGCATCACAGGGATCATATTTTTTTAAAGCATAATTTAATAAAATCTTACCCGACTGTATCCGATGGAGGGGTATATTTTTCATATACTAAAAGTATACGGTAAGTTTTATTATTTCTTCAAAATTGCTAACAACATTCTATTTGTAACGAACCAACGTTAAATATCAAATTTAATGTCATCTCCGCGTATTTAACAGTTTTAAATGCGCCATGGAAGATACTTTCTGAACGTTTACGTTTACAACGTCGTTCGTCAATTTAGCTGTTTTGTCCATATGTCTGTCACTTTATCTTAACATTTTGTTATTCGAACTACTTCCGTCAGCGAGTACACATTTTGGTACTAGTAAACCATCAACATCAGAGTTGTTTTCATGACCTAGATTCGTATGTAGCTCCCAGTTAAGGCCTTAAAATAACTATTAGTTATTGACCTTAATATCTGCTTAGTCAAAAATATAGCTTGAGGTTTAGTTTAATAATGTTAAATAATAATAATACAATATCTGTCGTTTATTCCTTCCACACAAATGGTATTGACAGATGTACAGATAGGCATACTAACGTAACGAAGGTTTTTTTTTTTCCTTTAAGGTACGAAGCCTGAAAATGAGGGCGACGTACAATTACAATTGAATATAAAAGGCGACGAGGTTCATTATGCCTTAAATTAAATTAAAATGTTGCTTATATTAAATTAAAATGTTGCTTATATTTTTATCGTTACAGTAAAACGAGCGGAGTGGCGAAAAGATTTAATTTATATGTTATCAAGATATTATAATTTATAATAGCTTTTTGAAAAGCTGGTGTTGTTGCTTTAACATTATTAACAACAAAATTTAACCTGCGCCGCCGCACTGGGAGTCACACATGAGAGTCGTCTCCTACAAATATTAATTATACAGGGTTCATGCTACACTACAGCTGAGCCGGCAAGACCAGTCTTGTGAGCGAAAAGCACATCCTCAGGGACGTGTTTTTCGCTCACGTGTTGTGCAAGACACAGCTATACAGCTATTCTGTCTCCTTTCGTGCGGTTTTTTGAGCCGGTGATAAGTTGGAGAAGGGGAGAGAAAGATGGCAACTCCTCTGTATAACAATTACTTGTAGATTCGAATATAGTCTAAGGATGGTGCCAGGAGGCTCCGACTGCTTGTCAGTCCCCTAACGAAATAGAATAATCATACAAATCTTTGTGAAAAATTATTATTATGAATCGCCTAATTGGATGATTGGTTCAAAGGTAACTTCATTATACTGTATAATATCTTGCTGAAGGCTACGCGCGTTAGTGTTATTGGTACCTAGGTAGTAGGTGATTACGATAGCTGGCACAAAAAGAACGAAGCTAGTCTAAAAATAAATCGATACCTACGTATTAGTATTACACGCTGTAAAAATTGTACCAAAAATATATCGTATAAAATGTACCCAATTTTTTATTTACTCTGGTACAATTGACACTGTTAATTTTTCCCTTTATTTGTTATAAAAATAGAAAGCTTCCGTTTCTAATGGTCGAAGAATTAATAGACATTATTTCCAAATGCCAATTTTCTAAAGCACCTCAATCTTTGATAATATATTAATTTATTTCTATCTTTAGGTTCCTCAATTAGTGTAATTATAACCTTTTCACTAAATCTAGGATACAGATTGCTGTGAAATTATTGATAATAATTCAAAAACTTTGATAAACTACAACTATCTTGACACAGTCGTAAGATTTTATTCATAATGCCTGCCATGCATTTACTTTTTTTGTGTACTTGTTTTATTTAAAGTTGCTTTTTATCTACTCAGGTCCTTAGGATCGCTGTATCCACTTACATTATTATTACTTAAATATTAAAATACATCATGTTTTAGAAGAAAGCTAATATTTTAACATGTGTTTGGTTTAATTATTTTTTTTTGAGTGTTTTAAATGACAATTTTAAACTAATTATGACATTAAATTAATATTTAAAATATTTACTTAAATGAAACCATACAATTTGACTATTCGTTTAGACCAATATTGCGCGAGTAATGTATTTTCTAATTGATTTAATTTCCATCTACGGGTGATTGTGAATAAAACGAAAACCTAGTTGCACTTTGTAGAGCGGACAATGAGCATAGCATAAATTTTAAACGCATATTGTACTGCAGAAGTAAATTTCCGCTAAAGCTTACCATTTCGTACGATGTTTAATGGGCGGTCATGTCAACAGTGAAATGTATCGTCAAATATTTGTACAATATGGCTGATAGCCAGCGAGCAAAAAGTTAACGACGAATAAAGCTTTTATACAAATTATACGCTCAATTTAGCTAAAATCTTTGTACAGAGGGAAAAATTTGCATTAAAGTGAAAACCTTCCCATCTTGTCTCGCTCCTTCTAATGTAGGGCGTTCACCTCATTTCAGTGGCCTTAGAACGTTGGTAAGTGCGTTATAACTAATTTTTAGGATTCCGTAGCCAAATGGCAGAAACGAAACCCTTACAGTTTCGTCATGTACGTATATCACATTGTTTACACAGAATTCCAGGTATTATATAAAACAAATTTGGCAGGTAGGTGTTATTTATAAGCCGCTACAAAATTATGTAGTTTTAAGCAAAAATATAACTAAAGTAAAGTCCATAAACGTAACTGCGGATGAAAAAAAATCGAATGGGCATAACCGTGTGAAGAGCCACTGGTTAAGTGCTTTTAAATGGTGTGGAGGTATCTAAAAGAGCTTTTTCGAGATATTTTTGCGAGATATTTTCTTCAAAATTGATTCAGCACCTAGTTGAACCCCCCCCCCCTTAAACTAGGTACTGAACCATTCAATGAAAAACCTAATTATTTGGTTTGATCTAAATCGATTTGCTAGCTTATCAGATGAGTTTTTGTGGGTTTGCCGTTACGGAACCCTTCGTAGCCGACCAACTCGCTCTTCGCTGGTTTTTTATTCTTAAATCGTTTTCTATTCATAATACTTACTTATATCTTGTACTGCACCTAGCACCAGCGTTAGGTAATGGCTATGCCATTTTTCGCATCGTGTGATTTGTGAAAGCGCGAATTTGCCCTTAAGGTTTGGGGTGAATGGGATGAGGAAGAACTGTAATCTGCTTAACCTTTGGCTGTAGCTATATATTAATTTAACTATCACGACCACTTTCAAGATCTTCGATGCACTGACGTTCAATTGAGCCAGATGAAGAAAGTACCCATTTCTTATGTCGATGTACGCAATACGTTATAACAAGTAGAACTTTTTTTGTTTATGGTTTAGGGGACAAACGAATATTCGGAGCCTTTTTACAACTACCGACGTCCATGAACATCAGCATTTATATAGCCCAATAGCCTCCGGCTAATCACAAGCCGCTCGAAACGCTACACCAAAGATATCTCTTTACGCCAATCCGGTATCATTTGCGCGAGAGGTACCTCCACGAACGTGCCGGTCCTAATATCCTTGCAATATAGTATGGCACTACCGCTTAAACTATATTCAATATTCGTTTGTGCACTACCTCGTGTCAACACATTAAGTGTTCTCCTTTTTAGTTATGCGTTATTAGTTATGGTTGCCTGGAAGGAATTACTGTTTTGTAAAAAGGGCCACCATTGTGTGCACTTATTGTATTTTATTGCTACTGTGCACAATGAATATTGAATTCATTCATTCATTCACGGAGGTAAGCAGTCTGTTCTAAGGCTGTCTATGGGCTGTATAACGAATAGTTTTACTAACGGAAAAAGTTGACTGCATTTTGCCGCCTATTTGGTGAAAAAATAAAGCACCATCATTAGTACAGTAAAAGAATATGAACATTAACATGAATCAAAAACATTTGATCAGATGAAACTAATTAATAACATATTTTGTTTGTGGATGTCGTTTTTAAGATTTCAGAATGCTTTTAAACCTGAATCATGTCAAGGATTATATACATCGTAATGTTTACAAATTCCTTAAAATCAATAAAGGCTTGTTTACACAAGTAAATGAAAATAAACTTGGAGGAATTTTACACTTTTGACAGTATAATGTATTCCAAGGTTATAACTAGAGAATTTTTGGATATAATATACTTTGCACAAATTCATAGTTATTTCATTATTCCAAAGCACAGACACAGAAGCCCTATGAAATCAAATTGTACCTAAAACTGCGCATTCGATTCTATAAACAGCTAGTGCACACCCATTGTCACCAGCCTGCCTCTGCCTGCTAACTCATGAAGCTATTGTGAGAAACTATTGTGGAATATACTGTAACTTCAACTAAATGAACTGTCCGTTTTACTTTATTTCATTTTAGTTCACTTTAGTCCAGTTTTCTTCATTTATATGCGAGTCAATTTTCGTAGGTTCCGTTTATAGATTGTGAATAGACGCCTGCACTACATTCCAATTCCAGTTGTTTCGAGTTGCTTCCACGCTTAAAAAATAAATGGTAGATGGTGTCAAACGTAGATACAATGGGCTAAGGACCTTCTTTTGGAACGCACTTTGAACATTCACTTTTTATTTGCATAAACATATTGATATTACTACTACGAATCCGCGATGACTCGAGCAAGACCATGGACTAAAGTGGAGCATTCACGTATGTCGTGGTTTAGATGAAGCTACTTAAATAAAAACTGAAAGCTGTTATTTATTATTTTTTACGAAGACAGGACAATAATACAAATACATTGCGAGAAGAGTGTTAGTGCCACGAAATATATTTAAATGTTCGAAAAATATATTTCCGTTTCTTTTGACCACCAAGTTCTACCAACTTAGCCAGCCGTGGTGGGTAGTCTGCGTCTTACACCAGAGGTCACGAGTACGACTCCCGTCTAGGTCATGGATGTTCATATTATGTATTATGTGTATTTTTATAATAAAAACCGTAAAGTTCTTACCTGACACTTGACTTTACCTGTTACAGCATCCTGATTAAGTGTGGATAGAATTGAAGCCAACATTTATTGATTTTTTGATTGATTTAGGTGACAGCCCTAAATCAATATGACATGTTCAGGTAGGCTACCCTAGTTGAGAACTCGATACGAATAGAAATACCAATATCATCATCAACATCAGTCCTGCTCCATCTACGCTAGAACATGATTATGTCGATGCACGCGGAGACTGCCGAAACCCTACTACTTGCATCCCAGCAGCATCCAAAAATCGGATGTAAACGCGGAAGAATAGGGTTTTCGTACTTCCTTCGCCAAGAGGCGTGTAGTAACAACTAACCAACTGTAACCAAATTAAATAAGCTCCATTCCATTGGCGGGCTATACGAGTATAAGGAAATTAATTTTTATTGTAATTGTTCATGAATAGGCCACAATTGATCACTAGGTTTGGCTAATTAGTCAAACCTACTGATCAATTGTGGCCGATGTGACCAATTAGTCAACATTACTGAAGCTGTTCCTTTTGGCGGACCATTGGAGCTCTATAGATTCCACTCAAAGCTCGTCAAATTATAGTCATGAATTGGTCATAATTGGTCAGTATATTTCATTAATTGGTCAGCTCTACTGTAACTTTTGTATGCGATTTTATAGCATAGCTTTAACAAGTAATTTCTTATGAGTTCTGTTATAAAAACGATCTAAGGAATTCTTATATTTCAAATAGTGGTGCAATTATCACCAAATTGGTCATAATTCAATTGACTAAACTTATTGACCAGTGCTGCCTTAAATAGCGGTGATACTATTTAAGCCAGCAGTGGACTAGCAACCCTAGCTCACGGCTTGACCCGCGTACTCCCGCAAAATTGCACTACTAGTTTCGTATAATTCGTCCTCATTGGTTGTCTGCGTCCTATAAGGAATCTACCTGCCAAAGTTCTAGTAATGGTTATAGTTTCTGTGGGTGAGGCCTATGCCCAGCAGTCGTCGTCCGGCTGATGATGATGATGGTATAGTTTCTGAGATATCGTGAATAATCAGTGAGTGGTATTCAGCCTTTATATTTATAGATTTTGTGTTATATGGATATCAATTTAATTGTATATGTAGAATGTAAAAACAATTCTTTGCTATCCCAGAATCCTGATGAAATTAATATAATGATTAATCAGCGTATATGTATTTTATGTGATCGTTTCTTGAACGCCAACAAAAGTACTAAGTAAAAGCACCAAGTTTGTCTTTGCTTCTTCATTTACTTAGTTATATACTTCCATGGTAGCAAACTAATTAATTTTACTTATAGGACCTTAAAGTAAAAGCGGTTTTAAATTATGGATAAGCGCAGGAAAAGCAGAGAAATGTTTTATGAAATTAATTAATATTTTAGGCGATGAGGTTTCTTGGTATTGAAGTAGAAGCTAAAAATGCTTGCATTCAAATATTTACTAGCAAGATAAAGTGAAACTGAAATGGTATCTTTGCATTCAATATGAAAATGGTTGTCTTTTGGAGCAGTTCAGACGGTATCTGTAAAACTGTTTGCTGACATTCCAATTTCAATTTATTCTGGAGTTACGAACTCATTGTTGAATCTTAACGTGGAAAAATGTGAAATTAACTTTATATATATGTTACTGTGAGCGAAAAAATACTTTTCTGAAATTATACTTATTTTGGCGCATTAGGGAAAAATGATGATGCGCACATCGTCACGAAAAAGTAACGCCCTTAAGTTATATTTAACACTTTAGTTTAATAAAAAAAGTATGACTTGTAACGCATGTATAACTTACACACACACACACTTTTTAAAGAAAAATAGTATTATTTCTGTTATTTTCTTTACTAATTTGTGCTCTCATATGTTATATTTTACATATAAACACCATATTAGAGCGAGTGTGTTTGATTTTGGTTGAGGTTATGTTTACCCCTTTGTCTCAGGCATACGGAAGTACCCAGTGACGTCTTCATCAAAACTTGTATGATTATCTAATAATTTCAATAGCCCCACGGATCGTCCTCGGAAAAAAATGGTGTCCTATATGGGGATTTACATTGTCCAATGTAACATAATGTTCACAGACTACATTTTTTGTGAAAATACTGAAGTATTATTACAAAATTTGTAGCCTGTGATCGTATTGTAATTGAAAAGTACGTGACTAACGTAATTACAATTAAACAATAATAAATGTGAAACCTTAGAAATCATTGCAATAAAAATATCTTTATTTCTTGTAGAACAAAATCCCCAAAAGTTTTATGTCTATTTGTAATCGATTTTGTCAAAATCTACTGAACTGATTTACATGCTGTTTTCAAACATGAATCCGAATCCATGAAATCCCGAAAAAGGTTCCTTTGTATAATTCGGCCTCTGTAATTTAAGAGTGAAGCCAAGCCAGAACACTAATACTTTATGAGATGAAACCGGACTTTCTTTGTCCAATGCTCCTAAAGATGTGAATGCGTTAACGATCTTCTACCAATTAATATTACATACAGTACAAATAATAATTTAAAATTAAAGAAATCATCACCCTTTTATAACACCAAATGTAATATATATACATAGATTTGTATGCTTTCCTTATGATATCTATGGTGTGTGGGCAAGTCTAGTAACTTTTCAAGTATTGTATGCAGCCAGTAAAATAGTATTAGATACTTACATATGAAACTGCAGTTTTGTATAGGATGAAAAAGAAGTCGAATATTTTTGAATATAATATGTTTAATTAATCAAAGTATGAACTATTGTTTTGATATACACTTTTGCCATCTCATAGGTAGTTCATTGATCCCTTTACTAATCTTTGAAGGCGATTTAGACCACCCCATCGGAGTTGACTTTTTCCTTTGCGAGAAGTTATCCGAATTTCGAATTTCTGTTGGATCAATGTCCGGGGAGTACGGAGGGTGTCTTAGACTCTCCAACTGAAGCTCTGCTAATTTAGTAGCCGTCTGTTACGCAGTGTGTGGTCTAGCGTTGTCGTGGAGCAGCAGTAGCGTGGAGCGTTTGATCAGCCTGGGTTGTTTAGCCGCTAGCTTTTCCATCGTGGTTTGCAATTGCTGGTAAATACATCAGCCGTAATAGTCTGGCCAAATTTGGGACAACTCTAGTAAACAATACCGGCACTAATCCACCAAACGCCTACAAGTAAATTTTTGGGGTTAATTTTCGCTTAGGGCAGGATTTATCTGGCTTACCAGGATCCAACCATCCACCACAGGTAATAATTCGGCTTCAAATACCTTCATTATTGCGCCGGTTTAGTAATGTAACACGCGTTTGCCAGTTTGATCCAGTCTATTCGTGAGGTATCCACCTTACAAACATTTTAATCCTCCCAATTGGATCAAGTAAATTAAAACCCTTTTATCACTAATATCGCAGCCTGCAGCTAACTCGGGGTGGTTTGCTATGGATCCGCTTCCACAACAGCCTTTAACTCTTCGTTATCAACTTGGGTCTCAAGCCTTCAATGGGGCTTGTTCTGCAGGACGAAATTTCCGGAACGAAAACGTTGGAACCAGAAACGAACTGTGTTCTCTTCTGCAACACGGCCGCTATACACATCATTCACCCTTCGAGTCATTTCCGCACCTCTAATGTCACGGCGGAACTTGTATTCGTAAATAATGCGATATTTAACACATGTATGAAAATAAAAAACGCTTAACGCAAAAGCACAAACTGTGAAATGTGTATAGAACAGTAGTT
>JAFELO010000204.1:12608-28810 GCA_017140195.1 Eumaeus atala
TGGCAACAGAAATACTATGTCTGTGAAAATTATATTGATATTTGTCGAAACTGTCAATCAATCTCTTTGCTCATAAAATATAACCTGGCGGTATAGACGGACGGACGAACAGTGCAATTTTAGCAGTAGGATCCCAATGTTTCCCTTTGGGTGCGGATCCTTAAAAAGGTTCACAAGTTGACAGACTTTTTTTTCTTTTTAACTATAGGAACCTATTATTAAACTATTAATTATAGGAAAATATATAAAAATAGGAATTATAGATACATTACATTTCATTATAAAATACAATTTTTTTATTGGTTGAAACCGTTGCTAGTGCGCTATAGGAAGAATAGTAGACGTACACTCACGCACACTAATGTCGTAAACTCACACACACGCTAGTCCAATATAATCAATACTATGTAATTAACTTGAGAACCAGTCTGTAACCAAGCACAAAATTAGATGAAGATCTCTATCTCGCAAGGTGGTTAATCAATTGGCATAATTACTTGCATTTGTATACGACTAGCAAGAGTTAGTATCATGCTGCCTTGCTGATAAATTGGGCCGAGACAGCCGGGGAGAACATGTTACCACTGTAAAGTGATAAGTGTGAAGTGAGGGTAACGTATGTGCATGGCAACGATAATACGGATGACCATGAGCGTAGTTATCGTCACCCCCATGCTATTGTAAATCATCGATTTTAATGGGGAGTTCCCATGAAAGTATATTATCTACATAACAATTACTGCGGATAAAAATAGTTCAATCTTAGTAATACCAAGGGTATTTATTATATACAACAATAAGGTAAATATCATAACGCATAGATAATATCAGCCAAGCATTTATGTCCTTGATACATACCAACTGGGCTTACCCTCAGTGCCCTTTCCTTTCTTTGCTTATATAGTCATTGCAATATTTAGTGTTTCCCGCATTTACTTGGGGGGAGGTGGGGTTAAATTGGAATTATTTCCTACTCCTATTTTCATCTCATAAGATTCATTACGGGACCAAAGACAGTTGTAGCTTTTCCCTGGAGCACCCTCAGATCATATCAAGGGTTGTAAGTGGTTGCCGCTGCCAACCCTGGCCTGGCAGGAGTAGCCGCGATGACAATGAATGGCCATTTTAAAAATCTGCATTATTACGACTTGTGAGCCATTTCTTCAATAGAAAATCATGGTTCATTATAAGATCAGCTACTGTTACGAAAGAGAAGCGTAAAGAAATCACTTTATGAATGTCGACATTAACAAAGAAATTTTTCAATAGCACTGCGATATATCAATTCAGCTGTCTACAAGGCAGTTTAACTTTAACGACACGACGCGGATCAAGTTTTGCTGCGACAAATTTTATATAGGATACATTTTGTTCAGTTTAACATCAACAAAACTGATGCTTCCGATATTAAAGTTTTAACAAAAAAAACTTAAGTTGTTCGGTAAAGGGGGTGACCTGGATGATGATCGCCTCCGCCTTCTTCTTAAAAGAGGGGTGCAAAGAACACCCACAAGATTCAATTGGCTTCGCCTGGGTTCACCGCAAGCCACAGAGCCTCACCACCACGACAAGGCTTGAACCATGGTAGGGTATAATTGCCCCTTTGCCAGACAACTGTATCTTGTACTAGCAATTCGTCCCGGCTTCGCACGGATATGTCACACAATATACGGCAATTATTTGCATTAATTAATTATTGTAATTTTAATTTCGGTCTCGTAGACATAAGACGTTACCACTTGACAAGAAAATCTATTTATAGCGGAAAAACGTCATTAGGGACGCATAGTTGTCAGTAATTTCCGCAGCTGCGATACAATGATTTATTTTTTATAATTTTTTCACAATTTTGGTTAAGTTATCGAGGTAATAATAATGATCTCAAACGTTTTAGAAAATGGTATATATGTCTCAGGCGGATAGTCTAAACCCCATAATTCATTACGGCTAGCTATTTTCAAAAACAGGGCTATTTCCTTTTGTGGCGGGCCAATGATAAGCCAGATTGTCCAGAAGGTCCAGAACCGTTGGTCCGCCACAAATCAAAACGGCGAGTTATACAATACGACTACGACATATATTCTATTTTCATCAGTGATAATGTAGGATTGTAATGATAAAATAATTTCACAAATCATTCTAATACTTTCCGAGACCATTTAATGCCAACAAACAAACAAGTGTTTCCTCATTATAACATTACGAGTATTATTGATAGAAGACAGATGGGGTGGCAGATGCCGTCTCAGCGACATAACCATTAGGCTTCTAGAGTAGCGAAAGGCGCCAGTGAGTGAGACCATTGTTTTATTTGTACCCAACTGTGTCAGAAGAAGGATAATGTATACATGAAGCACTAACGTTCGTGATACCGAAACTGAAACTATCTGTTATTTTCCATTTTATCATTGGCATTTATTTATGTGTATTTTAAAGACACACAAATTGTCGTGTTCTAAATTAACACATCTGTACAAAATGTAAATGCACTATAACATTTTTATTCGCAATGTTGTTACTTTCATTGTTACATTTTAGAAGTAAATGGTTCTCAGGATTCGCAATTAGTATAATTATGTAGTTGTGTCTTAACATTGTATTGACTACAGATATAGATAGAGGGGGATGCTCCTTGCGCCCCTTTTACAAAAGGATGGGACAAAAAAAGACCAGAATGAAGCGCTTTTGCGCACGAAACAAAGGGCGAGGATGTACTGTCCCAACGTTCATGGGATTGCCCTAAAGTGCGGGACAACACCATCTGTGGAGGCGTTAAGGGACTGACTAGCCGTCGACGTGTCCTGGCGACGTTGTCCCGGGCACTTCCCAAAGTCGGCACTGGTGGCACTCGCGGTGGTTTTTGTAGGTGTTCGTCACTATAATGTGCCGCGAGCCCCACACACCACTGGACACCATCCAGAGACAGCGAAGGCGCGCAAATGCTTTCCCCCGCGTCAACATAAAGAAGATATCGGATACTTAAGAGCCAATCAGTATCTGCTGAATAAGGGTTGCAATATTTCCCACTAACGTTAATACAATGCACAGTATAGCATTGTATTAACATCAGTTGCAAATGTTCCTTTTGTATATTCTTGCGAGAACGAAATCATGGACAGAAACAAAAATAACTGGCAATGAAAAGATCCGTGTTTCATCACAGTTGATTCATAACTTCTTAAAACAGATTCATTACATGAAGGTCATTTTAGCGTAGGATAATTTTATTTCGCCTACGCACAGGGATTGCAAATTCACCCGAGGTATAAACTAGCATCACTTATTTAATATAAAATTTTGGCTGGCATTAAAATACAGAGATCTTAAGTTTTGCGTCAGCTTGCACACATAAAAACTAGCAGTCCGTCCCGGCTTCGCACGGATATTTCACGTAATATAGCGAAACTTCATTGATTTACAAAAATATAAAGACTGTAAATTTTAATTTCGACCTCGTAAACTTAACACGTTATAATGACAATAAACTTTAAAGTTTATGAAGAACAATGTATGCCGAGACATTAGCTGTAAATATTTTCCGCGGCTAAATAAGGATTTACTATACATTTTGGTTACAATATCGAAGTTTTATACTGATCAAAACGTTTTAGAAAGTGTTATATATGTTCCTATGTTCATCACTGACAATTTGTAGTAAATTTTCTTCAAAGTGTTCTAAATGGTAAACAGACATGGCGTACTTCAGGTCAACGACAATAGAGAGTAATAAAGAGATAAAGTTGTTGTGTCACAAGGAACAGATTGCCAAATAAATGAATCTTGTTGAGTAAAATGAAAGATTATTACGAAACAAAATGAAATATATACGATTATCGACGCCCATGAATATCCTCACAATTACTTTGCCTATGCGTTGTCCTACTACGTTAGTCCTGACTCCTGAGGTAAGTACCTTAAGGATTTGTCTTACAGGTACTAGGCAACGAGAATATATTTCATATTTTTAGAAATTGTAAGTATTTAAGATTTTTAGTATAGAAATAAATACGATAACTTCGATGACTCAGGCGAGATTCGAACCCCGTGGAGTAACACCCGGAATAACCGCCACCTTACCACCTGAACCAGCCGGTCGTCTAAATTAATCGTATCGTATGTGGACCGCACCGAAGTCTCGCGCACGTCGAATGTTGTGCGATCAACAGAATGTTCCCTCCTACACGTATGGCTCGTAATGTTAATTCTGCTCCAATAGAACTCATGTCTCGATTAGAACTTAGAAGTAAATGCCAGGAAACATATTGCATTTATGCCAAGCATGTGGTTTTTTGTACAATTTTATATAGCCGAAATCTCTCTGTGCTTAAATAATTGATTAAGAAAAATATCAAGGTGCACAGTTGGAGTCTCAGATCCGTAACGTATTGAAGATGTGCTTTATGTCACATTATGCACTTTGTAAAAACATCTCAATGCAATCGGACATAGTTTCTGCACACGGAGAAAACCGAGCAGCGTGCCATCATTAAGTACCTCCTTAATAATAAGGGACTATCACCGAAAGTCATCCACGATGATATAGTAAGTACTTTAGGAGATTCTGCTATGTCTTATTCAAAAAATGGACAGCCGAGTTGAAGCGTGGTAGAGAGAGTGAGATAAACCACGTTCCGGAAGGCCTCGACGTCTACTAACTAACGAAAATATAAAGAAGTACTTGATTTAATTATGGGAGACTGCAGATTAAAAATTAGGGAGATAGCCGAGATTATGAGCATCTATTATGAATCGATACGATCTCAAAAATCATAGTCAACGAATTGGGTTTCCACAAGGTGACCACGAAGTGGGTTCCGCGACTGCTTTCAGTTGAACAAACGATTGACTATTCCACGGGAGAGTTTGGAATTATTTGAAGCTGACACAGAGATTTTCTGAATCGGTTTGTTACAATATAAGAATGTAAACATACATCAGGGACAAAACAACAATCGAAACAGTGAAGAAGATCTATTTCACCACCTCCTAAAAAGGCTAAGCCGATTTTCTCGGTAATATTGAAGCCATTACCTGGCTGCGGTATTGTGGGACTTGAAGGGTGTGATTATGGTAGGTTATCCAGGAAGGGGTCAGACTATAAACTCTCCTTCACACAGTACACAGTAGGTGATTTACTACGTCGTTTACGAGAGGAAACAAAAGAAAATCGTCCAGGAATGTTCGGAAGATAAGCCCATCAAGATAACGCCCGTGTTCACACGTCTGTGCAATCAATGGCTGAAATCCACAATTGTGGCTTTGAAATATTACTGCATCCATCTTATTTACCTGATCTGGCACCTTCAGACTCTCTTCTGTTCCCTAACCTAAAAAAGCACTCGGGAGGTCAAAGATTTTCAACAAACGACGAGGTCAAAACGGCAGTAGACGAATATTTTGACTCTAAGGAAGAATAATTTTTTTCAATGGTCTCGAACTTGGCGGTGATTATGTAGAAAAATAAAAATATAACAGTATGTGTTTATGTTCTTGGTTAGGCCGAATACTTTCAATCTACCCCCTAGTAAGGACGATGATACTCGTAACTATCATGAGAGTAAGTTAATAGGCTTATTAATATAGATAATTTAGGGAGTGCAGCTGAAAGCGCCGTCATCTAAGTCGAAAAGGACAGCATATGTAGTTCATTCTCTATCTCTCCTATTCCATTTATCTCTCTCCGCTCAATGCACATGCGATATTACATAGAGACATAGAGTACTGCTTTCATATTTTACTTCATTGTTAACGAAGACGGCCAGTCACCGCCTTTAACTACCAATGTCATCCGTCTCTATCAATATCGTATCTATGGTTGTGACACCGCAAACTTACTAACTTCGGACTACATCGATAAAGTATCATTACAACTTCGCAATCTACGGGTGAATATGCTTATCAATAGACCGCGGGATAGTCACGTTTATTTGCCCCTGCGGTGGAACAGCAAATGCGATATTGAAGTTCGAAAGTTGTGAAGGCAGTGCGTTCACAATGACCACTGAGCCCCCCAAGCTCATTAGACAAAAGTTTGAAAGAACGTCATCTGTTAATTTTGATGTATTTTACGAATATATTTTTATATAATAATCATTAGAAATACATTGAATTAGACAATAACCGTACTACGATACGCACACAATTAATCTTATATAATACACGTAGTGACAACCTACGGGGGTGATTGATAAAAATTCGAAATGACAGATACAAACGTTATTAGTCTATTAGAAACAATTTTATGTTTCAACATAGTTTCCTTCTATCTTGATGCATTTAATTCTGCGCTTCTCCAATGCCGTTACACCAGTCTGTTAAATGTTTTATCTAACCCCCGCCAAATACTTTTCTATGGCGACAATCATTTGATGAAAACCTTCGGACACCTAACCAACCATTTCTTGTGATCTGGGAATAAATGGAAGTAGCACGGGGCCAGATCTGGGGAATATAGATTTTTGGCAATTACTGTCCAATCTCGTTAGTATCACGCTTAAACAGCGCAAAACACTCCGATGTTGCCTTTGGTTAACTAACAGCGAGCAAACGTGTCACCCATCGCGCGCAAAGCTTTTTCATTCGCAAATTTTGGTGTAAAATATTAAAAACGCGTTCTGAGGAAATGTTTACTATCTCTGCTATCTGCCGCAACTTTAAGCGCCGATAATTCAAAACGTTTTTTTGAATCTTTTTGTTCCTGTCCGGATTCGTGACCTCATTTAGACCTGTTGGCGTCTTGACAGCTCTGTGTCCCACGTTCAAAATCCGTTACCCAGGTGTGATTACTCAATGCAATAGCAGTGTTACCTAAACCACTGTATAACTTGACTTTTATCTGGGTTGCTGTTTTCCCTTTTAAAAACGTAAAACTTTATCACTGCACGAATTTCGCATCTTTTCGCTGTCGAAAAAATTTGCGACAGAGAAAGTTCTAGGTCGTCACACACAAATTTTATCCGTTCCAATAAATCCAAATTTAGCGTTTATTTTCGAAAAGATGATAGAATATAATTATTATACGTTTATTCTATCATCGAACGTATAAATATTGTTTGCCTATCTTTTTTTAAGTTCGTCGTTTCAAGCAGTTATTAATCAGCATGGTAATAGTGTCTAGTATATACCTATTTACAAAAAAAGTTTAACTTTTTTTATAGCAAAAAGGCGAATACCGACGCCCACGAACATCTACATAATTACTATGTCGCCCTCAATTCCCGCCTCTTCCACAACATGGGCCACCGCCTACTCAACAAACCACACGGAACAGCGAAGATATCACTCATGTATCTGTAAAAGTTTCGACTATGTACATCCAATGACTCGAAATCAAGTTTTTTTTTTCATTAAAACTTGATTTCGAAATTCAGTCTTTATTAATAAAGAACGAATTTCGGTCTATGGACAGACGTTACTATCTGTAAATATACAGAATGTGGAACTAATGCATTTTTAATGAACGTAAAATGAATATACAATTGGCATAAGATTAATGTGCCTGCTAACTTTGTATCAATGAGAAATTGCTAGTCAAAACTGTTCTTTCAAGATTTTGTAGTCTAGACAAGGTAAAAGAAATGATTCGCGTTATATATTGTCTATGGTAAACTTACGCAATCATTCTTTCTTCTCTCCGGTAACATATTAAGTTCCATTTTATGAGGTTAAGGACCTCATAAAATGGAACCGAGTTCCCCAGTTCGCACTAAAGTGGTGACTAGCAACATAATACCGAGCTCGAGGTATAGACTAAATAAGCAATTACTAGTATTTATTATTATTATTATACAAAGTACTAATATTTTTTGGTACTTGATTTTTTATTCATACCAAATTTTGAAATTTGGCGAGCTGGCAAACGCATAATTTCTGCGTTCACAAATTTACTATATTATTATCGTAATTAAGAAATAAATGAGTTAATAATTTTTTTATTTGAAAGGCGGGGCATAAGTGTGGAATATGACATGGAACGGATCCAAATGCTCAAATTTTCATTGATTCTTCCGCATAGATCGTGGCCGAGCCGTACGCCGTGCCCTCCAGTCCAACCTGGGCTGGGGACACCGACGGCTCGGTGGCGATCGTGGTGCGGCCTGGAGCCCCCCCCCCCCCCTCGTAGTCAAAGCGAGGGGCCGCGGGTACGTGGCGGCGGTTCGGGGAGAAGTGGCGTTCGTAGGGGTCTACTTCTCTCCGAACCGCAATCTGGCGGCCCTGGAACTGTTTCTCGAAGTTCTGGGGCCGCTGGTAGGGCAGCTAGCCCCCCTCCAGGTGTTCGTGGCCGGGGACCTCAATGCCAAGTCCACGGCATGGGGTAACCCGGTCGCGAACCCAAAAGGGAGGGAGGTGGAGAAGTGGGCGGTAGCTGCCGGACTGTCCCTCCTCAATACGGGGACAGTCCAGACGTGCGTGCGATGGTCGGGAGGTTCCGTGGTGGACGTCACTTTCGCCACGCCGGCCATCGCTCTACTGGTGGACGGCCGAATTGTCCGGCCTCCGGGCCGCCTGCAACGGGGCCAGGAGGCAGTACACCCGGAGCAGGCGGAGACGACCCCAGGACGTCGAAAGGGACGACAGGCTGCGCAGAGTCTACGTGAAGAAGGTGAAGATCCTGCAGCAGGCCATGTACTGAGCCAAGGAGGAGGCCCAGCTGGAGCTCGTGAGGGATCTCGAGAGGGATCCCTGGGGCCGACCGTACAAATGGGCGCGGAACAAGCTCCGCGAACCCGTCGGCCCCCCATCACAGAGACGCTCCAGCCGGACCAACTGGGGAGGATCGTCGGGGAATTTTTCCCCGACACACAAGTCGGAGTGATAACGTGTGTTATGTTCACCTTTAGAGCATCGGTATATTGCGGTTTATGTGCATATAGCATAGGCTTCAAGAAATCCCACAGGTTCAAGTCCAGCGGGGACCAATCGCATGACCTTGCTGGCCAATTCACATCACCCCTGCGATAGATAACCTAATCCCCAAATCGGTCATGCAGAACGTCAATTATGGCGTTTGCTGTGTGGCACGTGGCGCCGTCCTGCTGGAACCACATGTCGTTTAGATCCATATGGTTCGATGTGGGCCATATGAAGTTGTTTATCATTGTTGTGTAGCGCTCACTGTTGACGGTGACCGCTTCACCAATGTCGTTTTCAAAAAGTACGGAGCAATGACACCGCTGGCCCAAACTCCACCAAACGGTTACTGTTTGAGGGTACATTATCACTTGGTGAACCTCGTGTGGGTTGGTGTCGTCCCATCTACGGCAATTTTGCTTGTTAACCATTGCCATTCATCTAAAAATGCGCCTCGTCACTAAAGACGATTTTGCGCCCAAAACTGGGGTTCTCTTCCTAACGATTCGAAGCCCAGCCAGTGAACAAACGAAACGGCGTTGTCTATGGTCTTGAACTTTGAGCTCCTGAGCCAGTTGTATTTTGTACGATTGTAGGCCCAAGTTCTGAAGCAAAATTCGCCAAGTTGAAGTCTGCGAAAGGCCGAGTTCTTGTGCACGGCGAGTACGCTTCACGGACCGCGGCAATTTTCTCGGCCGATCTTAAGTACTTTGGACGTACGGTGGCCGGTCGTCTCAAATTTGGGCACCAAACGTTGAAGAATCGACTGTAAAGGGCCACAAACGTCTACCGTAAAATGGGCGCAATGCGCGCAACGTTTACGTTAACGAACACTCATTTTAATAATAAAGTTTTATCATTTGAACGAGCTGTTCAATCGTGTTACTTCCCATGACGATTTTGCGTAAGCAACTGAATAATAAACAATATATTTGACAGGTGTCACCAAAACAAAATGGCTCCAAAATCTTACCACGCCAGTTGAAAGACCCTCCTTCCTTCTTTCCTTTAATACTCATTTAGGTTACTTATAAAACAGGAAGAGGTAGTGCCATGCACGGTCCATGACACTAAATCTTCCTTTGCAACGGAATTGGGCCGGCACGACTGGGGAGGTACACCTCGCTCACTTGATACCGCCGTAAAGTGACACCTACGGTGTCGAGTTTCGTGCAGTTTGTGAGTAGCGGGTATCCTATTGAGGAGGGGGGGAAGGAGGGCGACACATCGGCAAAGTAATTATGTGGATGTTCTTGGGCGTCGGTAGAGGTGAAGAGGATCAGATTGCTCGTTTGCGGGGAGGGCATATTGTATAACAAAAAGTAAACTTTTTGAATATTTAAAAAATATTGTAACAGATATTATACAAAATAATACTTTCTACTACTAAAATAATAGGAATTCGCATACTTACTACATCTTTGCAATTCAAATGTCCGTTACGTTAAAGGAATTTAGGTTATGGAGCATTCTTTTTGAAATTATAATGATACGACTTATGACTTGCCTCCGCTCGAATCCTCAACTAGGACAGTAAATGCCACAAAATAAAGAGGTGCAAAAGACAAGCTACACACATTGCGAGCAAAGTGAATTCACACGTAAAGATTGTCTCCTGTACCTTTTATTTTGTGGTAATAGCCACTCAACTTGACAGTTTCTTCTGTTCGGAGCCAGCTGCACTAAAATTCGTGATTTATCTGATATTAATTTACACGACAATTCATTCATGACTGGTAGGTCAAACCGGAGTAATTATAAGAAATAGAATAAGGACCAGATATAGAATTCCGTCGTTGTGGATAATTCTAATTCTAACTACTTGTGTACTGGGAAAAGGCGTACCCAGTACACAAGTAGTCACATTAGACGAAGTTAAATAAATCGACTAAAACATTACTCGAGCCAATACTGTGTCCATAAATAACAGCTTCTGCTAAAACACCGTCGAAATTAACCTTTATTTTATTTACATATCTGTCTGGTAACATTTTGAGACACATTTTCACGTTCCCTGATGGGGTAGTAATGTTCTTAGACCATGTTTTTAAAGTTACAAATCGAAAGGTCTCCTTTGTTTTTGATACTTTACTATTTATTCTAATATTTAGTATTAGTTTTAGGAAGAGAAGCCTTGCTGCACACGAGGAGGTAGTGCCATGCATAATGCATGACACCACATCCTCCTATGTAACGGAAATAGGCCGGCACAAGCGAGGAGCTATCTCTCGCTCACGTAATACCGGCGTAAAGTGACATCTTCAGTGACGCGTTTTGTGCGGTGTGTGAGTAGCCGGTGGCCCATTGTGGGGAAGAGGGCAACGCATCGTTATAGTAATTATGTGTATGCTCATGGGCGTCGGTAGACGTAAAAAGCCTCCCCTATACTATAAAAAAATCTAATATTAACCATGTCATAGACTCCAAATTAATGACGTCAATACGTGGGTATCATTGTTATGATGCCAAAAGGTAAATTATAGTTGTAAATAATTATTCCGCTGAACTAGTGCAACACTTTGTTAAACCAACTAGTTACAGTAACTTGTTGCAAGTTACCGTCTTGCATTTAATATAAATTTATATAAGTTAGCGTTCGGAGCGCAGCTTCACTAATTATTTATCATTATTTTTATTGTATATGGGGACAAACGAGTATACGCGTACTTACGTGATCACCGACGCCCATAGACATCCACGGTTAATGGTTATGGGCAAGCAGGTTGTGAGCGTTTTATAGTATAGGGGCAGACGACCAATCGGAGCCTTTCAGTGACTACCGACACCCATGACCATCAGCATAATAATACCGATGCGTTGACCTCCTTTTCACCTCCCCCAATGGGCCACTGGCTACTCACAAACCGCACGAAACACGTCATATCGTGGGTGTCGCTTTACGGCGGTATCACTGTCATCACCGGTGTATCATATTTATTATAATGCACTTGCTCATTATTAAAATGTATCTGCATAATACACCATAGCTCCTAGATTCCTAGCTAAGAAATGGGGTTTCATTACCAAATATCATTTTAGGTCTCTGTAATTTATTTTGGTGACTTAGCCTCAGAGAAAATTGTAGAAAACCACTGGGCGAAAACATAGTCGATTTATATTTATTGTAATAGCGGTTCTCAGGATAATGAACACTACAGTGAAGAAACATATGATACTGCTAGTCATTCCCGCAAATGAGAAAGGAACACTTTTCAAAATAATTCCATTTTTGAATGTACTTTTTTTTATTCTTTTGTACGGCTAGTGCCAAAGCCTCATTAGTTATTATGATACTGACAAATAAAAAGATTTAAGCCTTTTGTTAAAGTGTTCACTATAGAGAAACGAAGTAAGGCGCGGTATTCAAAATTATGAATAAAATCGTGATTCGTGTGAAATAGCGATCTAGGAATATAGCGTGGTATCAGCGATACGCTTTACCGGCGCTTATGCATCTGCACATCATTTGCTTCAGAACCGCACATATGATTCACACAATGTATTTTCTTTTTTTACCTACTTGTTATATAATTTAAAACTATCCGACCCGTGCCCACTTTGTGAGGCTTACAAAAATCCTTTTTGAATTTACATAGTAATTGAAGTTTCACTCAAACAAGCCCGACGAATTTCAAAAAACACCAACATCTTTCTTTCTGAGACTCCGTGATGAATGAACGACTGAACTTTTCCTTTCATAGAATATTATAATGTTGTAGTTACGACAGTATTTCTGTGAAACCCGCGAGTGCATTAAGCTAACGGAACGCGAATGAGAAAACGAAGGACACGATGGCCCGATTTCGCGAGTGACGCACGTAATTTAATTAATTTTCACGCATCGGCGAGTGCTCGTCCTGCGTGACATATGACAAAGAACATTTCAACTTTCGAACAATCCCCGTTCCTAATGTTATGTGAGTTATATAACTTTTCACTGCGTAAAGATATATTCCATTTATATTTCCTGATTCATCTCTACTCTTCTGATGATAACGTTTACATTATGGTATTTGCGGGGTGAAAGCCCTTAACCGCCTCCCAGGAACCCTACTGCAACTACAAAACAAAATGAGGGATACCGGGAAGATGCAGGTGCGACCTGTGCGTACACACTACCACCTGATAGCCTGCAATATTTTTAGTAAGAGGTAGTGACATGTTGTATTGTAGCGGAATTCCGCTGCAATACAGAAAATAGATAGCAAATTATTCTCAATATTATATCGATCAGTTCAGTACAACAAACTCGGATTAGAGCTTGCCGCAACTCCTCCACACCTGTGTCGCCTATTCGTCTTACACTACAATCATTTGTCATTGTTTGTTGGGATAAAGACAATATTGAGGTGTCTATGACAGATTATCCTATTTAGAAACAGAAATAGAAAAGACTTTATTTAAGAATTTGGGATTTTACTTTTTTTTTTTTCAAGTAATAATTAAATTGACGCCTCCCAATATTCCGTCCACCTATGGGTTTGGCTATTAGAGATTAAACTTCGACATAAGTTCCATACGATACTCAAAATTATATCTCCAGTAGCTATAAAACGACCGTTAGATATTTAGTGCAAGATTCTACGTACCAAACCACGGACGAAAACTAGTTACGAAGGAAAATGTGATTTCTGCGCCTGTTTCGTATTCAGGCCTGTACCATCAAAGCAATTTTCATTAAAATAATAGGAGCTTGGAGGATAGAGGTTATATAACCAAAACCTTTAGGGGACAAAATAATGGTAAAAAGTGTGCATAGGTCCACCTGAACTACGCCCTCTACCTACTAATCTGAAATATCAAAGACGTTGTTATGAGCTGCTGATATGTTCGATCTTCTCCGAATCTGAATCGATTACCTGGCGGTGTGTGTAATTCACGGATAAAGCCTGGGCGGATCATTAGTGTATTATACAATAGCCAGTGGTGTAGAAACAAGTTTGTAAAATTCTTAAATACCTTAGCGTGTCCCCGGACCAAAGGATTCCAACATTCTGACTTTAACTTCAACGGTAAAGCTTTCTCTATCTTGCTAGACGGAGCCAAATGTAACGTATGGTTCCCCATACTTTTTTTTATTGACACGGGGAAACGCATTTACGCGCCTTCACTGGCCCTGGGTGGGGTCCAGTAGTGTGTGGGACTCGCGGCACATTAAACAGTGCCGAATACCCACAAAAACCACCGCGAGTGCCACCAGAGCCGCCTTTGGAGATGCACCCCGGAACAGCAAATAATCAGGGCACCTCGACGGCAAGTCGGCCCCCGAAGGGACCGAGGCCACCTTCACAGATGGAGTTGTCCCGCACTACAGTACAACCTCACCGACTTTGGGACAGTGCAATGGAGTGAGGTTCCTCAAAGGTCCCATCCTCGTCCCTTGCCTCGTGCGCAAAACCGCTGCCATTTTTTGCTCTTTTGTCACCTCATCTTATAAGACCCTCCCCTCCCCTCTTATTATCTATATACTATGAGCGACACCTCCTCCTGCTTTTAGTCCTCTCTTCTTATATGAGGGGTACTAAGAGCCGTCACCTCCTGGTTTCAATTGGCTTCGCCCAAGGTGTCTCGGATCACCCCAGGCTACTGAGCCCCACCGCCACGACAAGGCTTAAGTTAAGATGTTGGAAGTTTTGAGAAATTTAAAACTGATAGCCGAGAACGTTATGATTACAGTAATGTATGTAAGAAATGGCGCCAAGCCGCATTGAAAAGGAATTGGGCGACACGAAGGGGAAGTACCTTTCATCGTGGTATCCCCTTGGGTGTGGGATTTCTTGCGGTTTCTTATTAGCTAGTGTCCATTGGAGGGTGAGGAGGAATGAAACACGTCCAACATTTATGCAGATGTCTATGGATTTCGGTAGTCGTCAAAAAACTTATACTATACTATATGACAAAATCCGTTAAAAAGGTTTCCGATCGGGTTGGTAAGGTTAACACTTTAGCGGCGTAATATTAGCATTTTAGTAATAATGTAAGAGATTTCTAATCAATGCTAGAAACTTTCATTCTCCTAATGCACATAGAATAAGTAAAGTAAAAGGTTTATACAGTAACAATGTACTCAGAATAAAATACAGAGCCCAAGTGCTCGAACTCCAAGACGTCCAGCCTCATAATGTCTTCTCGCAACAATAGCTTCAAGTATTGACAAGATATTTTCCTTTCCAATCGTTGACTTTTACGCGATTTCGATATTTTTATACTCGATTGTTGATGTATGAAGCCGTTGAGTAGATTGTAGTATTAAACTACTATTGAACATAATCATTGTATACGCACATACTGCAGTACAGTGACAGCAGGAAAGGACATCTGATCACAATTATATGGCTATGTATAGGTGTCGGTAGTCACCAGAAAATTCCGACTGCTCATCTGACCCCTACTATATAAAAAAATACCTATCACCTTCAATTGGAAAATGAAATGTCCGAGTGTCATTTTTCAATTTCATAATAGAAGGGAAATTCGACCGAGACGTGGAAAATGAATCGCAGCGGACCAGTGGAAAATGCGATTGTCTACCCCCTTCTTGCGGCCGTAACGTTTTTCGTGACAGAAAAAACGTAATCACCTCTCGTCCAAAAAGAAGCTTCAGTTTAAAAATAAGTAATGGCTACATCTGGCACAGCTTAATAGTTATCTATCTATCTACTAGCATTACAAAATGTTAAAAACTCTAAATTAACTTTCTTTGTTTAGAGTAGGTTTTTATGTTTATTAATGTAAAGCATTTTCGCTCCTGAATAGTATATTTCGTACAGGGAAATCTAGCCCTTGTCAAGGGTTGCAGTTGCCAAACTCCATGAATTGCAGTTCGAATTGTTACCTCATCCCCCCCGTCCCCCAGATCTGGCCTCGTGCCACTTCCACTTCTTCCCGAATCTCAGGAAATGGTTAGGTGCACGAAAATTTTCATCAGATGATGGAGTCATTGTCGCCGTAGACGAGTATTTTGAGGGTTATATTTATATTTGGGGGGAGGGGGGAGAAAACATTTTGTCATAACGAAGTAACGGCATTGGAGAAGCGCTGGACTTAATGCATCGAGGTAGAAGGAAAATACGTTGAAAAATAAAATTGTTTTAAATAGATTATGAAAGTTTTAATTTGTTGTTTCGGGTACTCATCAATCACCCCCAGTTTCGTATTTGCAAACCACAGGATGATTAACATTATATAAAAAAATGTGTGTGTAGCTTATTACTATTAACATTTTACACTTCTGTGGCGTAACAAAGAGTAAAAACTAAAATTTCGACTATAGGTAACCTCAGGTCAGTCTGTCGTGACGTAGTGCGCGCGCATCCTAAAAATTTATTTTCATAATTTTCCCCAACATCAAA